>JAOZJS010000098.1:0-99225 GCA_025882695.1 Amerodectes protonotaria
CAGTACTTGTCTCTGCATGTTTAACGCCTATAACAACCGTTCTTTCCTCTGATTGGTCCAGTGATGATTTGGCCTGATGACGAGACACACTAATACTATGAAAAGCAATCAGCTCTCACCAGTGCTTGTCTGTGCATATGTGACGCCTATAAGACCCGTTCCCTCCTCTTATTGGTCCAATGTGATGATTTGACTTGATGACGAGACACACTATGAACAGTAGAAGAAGGTGTATCTCTTTCTCTGATTTGTTCAATGTGATGATTTGACACGATGATGAGACGACACACTTTATCAACAGTAGACAATATTTTTTTTTTCAAAACGCAAGTGCTTCCGTCTCCTCTATCGTAAAAATTCGTATAAAATCACCAATCTTGAAATTCTAAATTCTAAAAAAGGAACGCGCTAATAGAGAGAGAGATGCCTATAATTGGATTAATTTTTAAAAAATTAAAATCAAAAATAAGAGCCGGATTATTTAAATTCGGTTAAATTCTTCATCCGGATCGAATGTTGTTGCAAGGTGCGCGAACAAATGGATGATGATGAATTTTTCCGATTTATCGAAAACAAATGCAGCCAACAGGAGAAAGAGGATCAACAGAAAGGTTCCGTATCGAAAATGTACATGGAAATGTTCGATCGAAAACTGCAACAAATCATCGATTCGGATGATGGCCGAACAGAACTGCTAAAAGAGGTTGAATGCCAGAAGGCGATCGATTTTGATCAAGTGTTCAATAGTCGTGAATTTTTGGAGAAGCGTTTTAATTTTGTTGCAGCAGGTTCATTCGGTAATGCGCTCATATTGCATGTGGGCCGAAGACGATCGCCCAGAATCATCAAAGCTATCCGTTGTTTGCCCAGACATTTGACCAGAAATTTTTCTTCCGGTGCCATGAGCTACAAAGATGTGCATAGAGAATTGATTTGTTTGAAAAATTTGTTCAAACTTTGTCGCGGTGTACGATTGACCCAAAATCAAGCATTGCCCGGGGACCGGTTCAGCGGAGATGATCCAAGCAATGCAAGCAACAGCGAAACCGATAGTCTTTACAAACAAAATGCTGAATCGAACAGGCAATTAGCGCCGGCAAGACAGCGAAGATTTCGTTTCCAAACAAATTGTTTTCCGCGCTTATACAAAGCATATCTTTGCTGTAATGAAAGTGAAGCTTCGTACAATTTCGAATCATTTTATGCGTTCGATTGGAATCGTCCCATGCATAGAAACCTTGAAACAGCCATACTGGTCATGGAACACTGTGGTAAACCATTGGACGAGTTGATACAGCATTGCCAAATTACTCCGTGTGCCATACTGTCCATTTTGAAGCAAATGATTCTTGGTTTGGCCATTGCCGAGAGTATATTCTACTTCGAACACCGTGATCTTCATCTAAGCAATGTTACCTGTTTGGAGACCAAATCCGCATGGATCAGTTTCGTGTACAAGTCACAAAAATATAGAATCACCTCCATGGGTTTCGAAGCGAAAATCATTGATTTCTCCTATTCTCGTTTGACCACCATTCCCAATCAACAGATTTTCTACAAAGATTTAACCTTTTTGAACAATAGCTACAAGTCAAATTTGAGTATGGCCCAATTGGCCGACAATTTTGCCGGACCATACGATGAGATGGCATCGGTGTTTGAACCAAACAAATGGTACATCTATTCCAATCGTTCCAATATGATCTGGATCAAATATTTAATCAAGAATTTGATCAATGAAATTCAAATCGGCTATGGTGAATCGTTTGGCGATGAAACCAATATTGTGCTGGATTACCTAGACAAATTAGACGCAATCATTGCTCGAGACTGTGAAGATTTATTTCAATTATTCAATCATTTAATTAGTGATGAATTTAACACAATAGTGCCGTTCAAGTGTCGTTGAATGAACAATTGGGCAAACAAATTGAACAAAAGTTCTACATTATTTTAATGCGACAGAAATTTGATTTCTTAGCTGGTTTTCGCGCGAATAATGGACATTTTTTTTTGTTGGATAAATGAATTACAAATGAATCCTAACTCTAAGATGTAGATCGTCTTCGGTTTTGCTCAACGAGCCCATCTCAAAGTGTTGAGAATTTTTCCACATTCCTGTTCCTGTTCCTACATTTGGATTCTTGGCCATCGGAATGTCCTTCGATAGTTTCTGATTCTTATTTATTCTATTCGGTTGTACATCTTCTGGTGGTTCCTGGTTCAAATCCATTTGTATGAAATCTCTTATACCACATGGTGGATTCAGTTTGATCGGTTTCCGGAACGATTCCATGGGACATTGGCCACTTTCCACCTGATCCATCGGTACTATCAGCTTTGAATCGGTTTTTGAAGATTGCGAATGTTGGCCATCATCATCGTGTATCTTGTCAAAGTAAAATTGTTCACCACTATTGTTGTTGTTGGTTCCATTGTTGCTGTTATTGGTTTGCTCTGCTTCTGGGGGCTGTGTGGAGGGTTGGTTCTGTAGGGCCTTGTATCCAACAATGGCCAACTCATAGGCTTTGTTGAATGGCCATTCCAAAAACCGATCATATTCACCTTCGATGATGACCAATTCCAGGCCAAACACCAGAACATCCTGGCTGGTTGGTTGATGTACAGCAGAACTTTCAGTGGTAGCACCATCATCATTGATTGATGTTGTCCTGGTTTTTCCATCATCAGCATCAGCATCGTTCATCGAGATGGTCAGATTTCGAATATGCTCGACAGCCGGTACATGATGAATGGAAACGGTCAAAACCAATTGACAAAGATATCCTTGACCATTGGTGTAGAATTCATCGCTTACGAATCGATGTGTTCGTCTGAACAAGCTGGGTGAACTTAAATTGCCACCACTTTCGTGGCCACCAAAAGCCTTTTGTTCTTTGATCAATCTCTCGAATCGTGCCACCAATCCAGGTATCAGCCAATTGAATTCCGAAACCAATCTATTGTTGCGCAACAAAATCGATGAACGTTGTCTGGAGGAGTATCGTTCGAATCGGGTGGTGAAACGAATCTTCAACGTATCGTTTAGCAAGAAATTGTAATGGGTCAACGATAGCACTTGTAATGATTGTATGGTAAGGAAACAGAATTCTGGTTGTGGCCCGGGCTGTCCAAACGGTTCGGTTCCGCAATCACTGTTGGATGGCTTCACCTTGATACTCAGATCTCGTTTCCAATAATCTGGAACACATTCCAACCAAACATAACCGGCATGAATTTAGGGGAACCCTACATCCACGAGTCAATGGCGCTTACCTGGACTTTGATCTTCGATGGCCATCTCGAAATGATACGGGAAAGGCCATTGAAGATAGCGATCATAATCACCTTGAACGAACGCCATGGAAACGGCAAACGCGCTTCGTTTGGGCAATATCGTCAGAAACAATTGTATCAGATAGCCATTCGGATGAGTGTAGAATGGTTCAGCATTCAGTATCACAATTTTACCGCTAGAAACGGATTCATTCTTTTCGGTGTTGAACCCCCGGATGGTCCAAACATAATTCGATACCATTTCATTGTAGCGCAACGACATGGTCGCTCTTTGAAATGTCTTCTCATTAACATCGGGGTCCATATCCACCTGCATCAAAATGATCAAAGTATCGTCTCTGAGATACATTTCCGTTTCCAAAGCTTTCAACGGTATGTGTCTCCTGTTACCGCAACCATCCGTATTCGAGCTGAACTCGACGTCTGAGTTTGGTCGTAAAAACGCCGAACGTAGCCTGCATTCGTCCAGGTTGGGCGTGATGGTGTGATTGTATTTGGAGCGTAAATTTTCATAATTTCCCAACACTGCCTTATTGGTCCATTCTTCCAAGTCTTCGTGTTTCAACACCGACAGAATGGTTCGATGTTTGTATGGCCATTCGATTTCGGCATCATAATCACCGGCCACAATACGGAAAAACACGCCCAAATAAGAGATACCATCCGAATAGGTGGTGTTGGTGACCAACAACAATTGCAAACGAAATCCTGGTTCGTTCAGGTAGAATCGTGGCGAGAATACCAGCTCTTGTTCGGAAGTGAGCATACTGGAAAAATTCTGTATACTCCAGATATATTGCACAACATTGGCCGATGAACCGGATGCTTTGCTTCCCAACATCGGAGGTTGGCGTTGTTTGATGGAACCATCACCATCCACACTGTAAGCATCATTGGATTGGGTTGCAGCATCCGGTTCAGGTGTTTCATCTTCAGAATATGATAGATTCGGCGGCACCAAACGTTGAACTTCGCCATAACTTTTTGGCAATTGAATCTCATGATGATGAGCTTGGATTTCGTCTGGCGAACCAATCCAGCCAATCATCAACCAGGTGACCAAAATCCTTAGTTTGAGCGACATTTTTTTCCCGAAATAAAAGCTTGATCTTGATGTTTCAGCACTTCGACAAGCAATGAAGATCGTTTCGACCAATCTGGCAGCCATCTAATATTTTTTCCTAAAGCGAAAACTCCATTAGACGCCGACACATTACCGCCTTGGTCAGGGGGTGACCATTGTTACACGGGTACCACGTTTCGGTTTCTTTGTTATCGTCAGCTCACACACACGCACACCCAGACTGGTTTTTCATTCATTCTGTTTATACCTGAATTATACCTGAATCTGGTTTCGGTGAACCATCTCCACACCATCCATACCATGATTCTGTCGTTGATTGAATCGGTGTTTAAAAAAAACTTTGCCACGATCATCATCTCCTAATGGACATCGAGGATTTCTTTGACTTTCACTTTGTTCCTTAGGGGATAGTTCAAGAACCTGTTCTTTGTTCGGAACATGGTCATTATGAGAATAAATGGTCGCTTTAAGCCTTACACAAGAAACGATCATAATGACAATGATTGCGACAACCTTGGTTGAACAACCTGACCGAATAATCACCATCATCATTATTATGGTCATTTAAACATTTCAGAATGATGATCATCAAAAGAACTTTCACCTTTTTATTTCTGGCGTTTTTTTTTTGTTAAGGAAAAATAATTCGTGTCTGCCATCAAGAAATTGTCATTGTCATCTTCGAAAAAATCTTTGATTCGAACGAAAACAAACAAATTCTTTCATGTTCCGTTCGATAAGCCTCCCGCGTGCAAACAATCACTGTTCCGGGAAAAGGATCAAAGGATTCTTGTTTGATGCTTGTACAAAAATTAACAGCGTAATCCCTCTTCCGGATTACTGCTCTAACGAAAAAAGAACAATAAGAACATTTTTAGAGAAACAAAGAAATATGTTTTTTATTTAAAACCAATCCAAGATGATTGCTTGATTTTCGTCCGCTCCGTTAGAATAGTAGTTGCCCCATATTCCAGTTAGACATAATAAAATATAGGAAACATAAAATCTGGAGATTAATAGACTGACAAAAGATACACAGAATAAAAATTAAAAAAAAAGATAACAAGAAACAAACAAAAAAAGGAACAACATAAAATAAATCAACAAAAACGAAAGAAAATGTCGTATGTGTGTGTGTGTATTCAGAAGATCTGGCGTTAAGATCGTACCAAACGAGAATCAGTCCAAATAAGAAGTTTTTTTTGTCCTGAAAAAACCGGAAAAAAACCCAGGGGATTAGCTAAAACATCGTATTCAACACATTCGCCAAATTTACCTTTGAACCATCAAATAATCCGTTTAGGTAGAGGCAGCGGTGTCTTCAATATTCAAAGAACTTTTACGCCCATGATGGTTATTGTTATTACTATTATTCCGTGAACTATTATTCCTATTGATTCGGAATATCGATGAACCTTGGGTGGAAAACAGAGATCTCATTCCTGAACCTTTGTGCTTCTTTTGATTTGATGAAGATTTGCTAGCATTTTCTGGTGCCATCCAAACATATGAAGATTCTTCATCACTTTCATTTGATGCTAATGGAGCTGTGTTGGTGGTCATCATGGTTTTGGTTTTCGTCCTATGGCCATCATTAGCGCCAAAATTCATCATCGGATATATTGGCTCTGGTTCTGAATTTGGCAATGATTTTGATAAATTACTACTGGCCGTAGATTTTGTACTGGGACCCAATAACATGTATTCATTATCATTGGGCACATTTTTGGCGACACTGGTCGTCTTCGTCGATGATGATGATGATGATGGATCCTCTGATTGCTGCTTAGAATGATGTTTGGAACTATTATGGGACAGCGACAAGTGTTTGACTGCAGTTACCAAACTATCCAACGGATTATGATGGCTATTGGTATTGTTTGAATTGGATTTTGATCCATTGAACACGGTGCTTTCGCAACGTTTTGACGATTGATTATGACTATCTTGTTGTGGAGAATCATTCTCATTTTTCGATTGAACAGCCTCTTTTTTCTGGTTTTCGTTCGATGTTTCTTCTTCGCTAATTTCACCATGAACAATCGCGTTATCCGAGGTTTTGTTGGTATTCGATTGATTATTTTGTTTTTGCTGAGATCGTTCCTTGTTTTTAGCTGAATAGTCTATTTCCATTAGATCACCTTCTTCTGGCAATGATGATTGTGGAGCTATTGGTGGTGGTGGTGGTGGTTGTTGTTGTTGTTGCCCGGTGCACATCATTCCATTGTTAAGGTGTGGTGGAGGATGACAACAGGCCAAAGACAATTGACTAGGCACACCGTACATATTGGTCAAAACATCTGGAATCATTGGAAACAAAATTGGATTGTTTGTTGCCACGGCAGCCGCGCCTGGCGGCGGCTGCGGCTGTCCACCACCACCACCAAACAAATGCATCATAAAATTCGATGGCTTCGATCCTAATGTATGACTTCGAACACGTGGTGGCACCAAACTTGATAATATCGGTGCACTGGCAGCTTTGTTCGCCTTTTGTTGATTATTGTCCTGAGGTAATGAGCAACTGGAACCCATCGACGAAATGGTTTGATCACAAAAATCCATATTCCTGGATGGACTAATTACAGGCAACGGACATATCGGTGGATTTTGCTTATTCTTACGTCTGGAACTCAATAGAAATGCTCGAAATTTCATTCCATGACTACCGGTGGACGAGGCTCGTGTCCGCATTTGACTGGCGAAGCTTGTTGATTTTTGTTTAGAATCTTTAGTAGTTTTGGTAGGATCCAACTGTAGTTGTTCTTCAGTTTTCTGCTGATTAGCAGCATTTTGGCCAGCATTGTTGGTCAATTGCGATCCGATCGATGGGGCCAGTGGTTGTGGTTTGGAACCGGTAGAATATGCACGGGTCAATCCATTGAATATGGTATCATCATCGATGGTTGTTGTAGCTTTGGTTTCAGCAACAGGTTGTGGTGCGCCTCCATCACTGGACATCAAAGTTTTGGTGGTTGTTGTCTCTTCTTCGCTGCTTATATAAGATTTAACTTTGTCCAGATTGAATTCCATACTATTCGAAACACTGGCGTTTGAAGTAGTTGTGGATCCAACATTCTGTGCAGTGGTTGGTGATAATGGAGCCATTAGAAGATAGCTTTCTCCTTCATCATCGTCTAATTTTTTCGCGGGAGGATCAACACCGTTCGATGATGTTTCATCATTGTTACGATTGTTGGTCATTGCACCATTTCCCGGTTTCATTGGCACATAATCCGAAGGCTCACCAGCAGGTATTGTTGGTAAATAATGATGATGATGATGATTATTATTACTACTACTATTATTACAACATGAAGACATTGAAGATGGGGTGGACGATGAGATTGGAATGAATGGTACATTAAATTGTAGACACGATGCACAATGACATTTAGGCGAAGTAACTGGCGATTGATTATGACTGGAACCATTGGTTTGGCTACTAGGAGATCGATGCTGTGATCCTAAACTTTGCAACATTTGCATACAAAACAATGAATATTGATGCATACAACTGGAACAAAATGATGTTGCGGGATATGATGATTGCGGCATACCATACGATGATGAATATAGATCTAAATCGGCACCATATCCCTTTTCTTCGGATAAAATCATTGTTGAATTGGTTGACGACGTTGATGGTGGTACTGGATTATGTTCAAACATTCCACCACCTAACATTGAACTAAATTGATCCATTGTTAAATGTTGATCAGTGTTATCAAACTCCGTGGACAACGATGAATTAGATGAATTGACCTTGGGAAATTCAGCTGGATAACAACCATGCACGAATGTATTGTTTGGACAATAATTATTGGGCGAGGAACAATTTTGATGATGACCATGATGATGATGATGATGAACAGGATGATGTGATGGATAGAACAATGCATTTGCAATATTGTTATTAGTATTGTTGGCATTATTATTGACCACAGCCGAATCCCAATTCATTGGGCCTATCGGTGTGGTTGCAGCACTGGCAACAGATATATCTTCATTGCTACAATCACTGGCCGTTCTTGACCATGATCCAGAATGGAGTCTTTCACGTGAATTGGTTGGCGATTGTGAACTACTGGATATTGTGCCGTTGCCCCCACCACCACCAATAGCCATACCACCATTACAATTATTACAACCATTAGGGGCATTCATATGACAGAATGATTGAAATTGTGCTAATATTTGTTGCAACATGATTGGTGACATAGACATTGTGTTTGCATGCTCCGAATGATATGAACGATGATTGACTCCAATCGTTGAATAACGATTGTTATTGGTATTATTTTGTTGCGATGATTGATTCAAACGATTATTGTTCCTCAACACACCGGTTTGATTACCACCGACACTATTATTACTATTCGATTTGGAAAATTGATCAGCAGTGGATGTTGAAGAACTTCTGGGCCGTACAACAGAGGACGACAATGAACCATATTGTGAACCATCACCACCATCTCCATCCTCCAATTTGCCTCCTTTATTGTTGATGGTCCAAAATGATGAAACTTTTGCATGCATATGTTCGGCAATTATATTATCATCGGTCAGTATCCAAAATTCTCCGGCGCCCAATTCTGAAAGGCGGCCAATTTTTAAATAAAACGTTCGTTCTTTATGCCCACAATGGTGTATGATGGACAATGGAAATTCATAATATTTAGGATTATCCACTGTTGGATCCACACGTATCAAATACAGTACGGTTGGTAGTAAACAAAAACGATATATTCCCATCAAGCTACGTGGCATACCATCGCCAACGCGATTTATGTTTCCTTGCCAAATATAATCTAAACAAAATTGACGTAATAATACGAAAAAAAAATCAGATTTCCGGGTAAAACAAACACCACACTATACGGATGTCACTTACGAAAATCTCGAAAAGGACGGGCCAAATATTCTGGCATACGATACAAAATGAATCTGATTGCTTGTAGCCATTCAATCAATTGTTTTTCATCATCACACACTGTTGCCAATAGATCATCTTTGGTGTAAATTCCTAAAACATATTTTTTATGATCCGGTATACGTGCAACAGCAAAACAATCCACCAACAATATGGTTCGTTTTGGTTGTCTATCACGGAATTTTTTCTCACTATCATAATAGGTCAATGTTGCCTTGTTGAATGTTGCGAAATTATTAAGTCTTAGCACGAAAAATTTTCTTTTGTTTGTCTGCATATGGATATTGAGAATTTGAGATAATGAAAAAAATGGATCAAATTAATAAAAATTCTCCACTTACCTTTTGTTTTCGCATATAACCCAACTTTTTAATATCATCGGTTAGGGAAAACGTTGATGATGGTGTTGGAAAATGTCCAAAATTATGATGCGAATTTTGCAACATGGATGCAACAGCGGCTGCTGCAGCTACCGATAGATTCTCATCACCAACCGATGCCGATGTTGTTTCAATAGCATCGGTGATGCCCATGATTTTTTGGAGAGCAGAATGTTCCAAACGAGCAAATAAATTTCATCCAACAACAACAACCGATAAACAGACAGCAGGAGGCACAATTCTTTCCAGGATTAGTACGTGGTCGCCAACAACTAAACAACAACAACAGCAACGAGAATAAAATGACATTTTATAATGAATCATCTTTTTAGAGAAATGAGAAACAAAAACCAATCAACACAGAGAGAGATTATTTTGGGTAAATAATATTAGCAAAAACAACAACAACCATGCAATGTAAGGGAATATTACCACCAACCAACGTAACTTAAAACCACCACCATCACCAATCATAAACAAGCACAAAAAACAATCTTCCCAACCAATAATAATAATAATAATATATCATCAAATACGCAACAATATAAGGATACAAAGTATCATCAAGACGTTTCGGTTTTTTTGGTGTTGGGCGGCAACAACCGTTATTTTCCTTATTTGTAAATTTAACCTTAATAATTGTAAACTAGCAGAGAGGGAGATCCGCTAACTCGGCCAAATTTCGATAATAACAATTATGAGATCCATAGGAAAACAACAAAATTATAAGATTAGGTCATCACCACCACCATCATCATCATCTGCTTCCTAACGTCATTTGGGCGCCATAGACCGGTAGTGATGATGATGATGATGGTAAAACGGCACAGTAATATGATATTTTGAGTTTCTTGAAATCCAAGGAAATTATTTCCATTCTATTCAATTCATCTTTTGAATCCGAAAATACCAAATACCTAGTAACAACAGCGGGAAAAAATGTCAGATCATCATCATCATCATTACCACCATCACGGGTGCACGTAGACGACACACATTTTTTTGTGGTCCAAAGAAGGAAACCACTCTCATTCTCTCTCTTGCTCTCCTTGTACCAACATAACGGGATAGTGTTTGTTGCTGATAATCTCATCCTGGATATTTATTTGGATCATTGTTTGCACGCGCTTTACACAACCATGGATTGAAGTGTGTTAATACGGTAAAACGATTAGTCAATCCAATTCAATCCATAAACGAACAGCCATTAGCCAAATTATCAATAGAGGTCAATAGGATTGGAATTGTGATGATTGGTTGGTGCTTGCCAAAATAAAAAATAAAAATTAAAACCATCACTATCTTCAATCTTTTCAAACGT
Organism: Amerodectes protonotaria; assembly: GCA_025882695.1. Taxonomy (NCBI): domain Eukaryota; kingdom Metazoa; phylum Arthropoda; class Arachnida; order Sarcoptiformes; family Proctophyllodidae; genus Amerodectes; species Amerodectes protonotaria. The sequence continues at coordinate 11,016 of JAOZJS010000098.1, forward strand.
TATTGTGTGTGTGTTTATTGATGATAAAACCGAGTTATAAAATACACAAACCGAAAAAAAAACATACGCATCGTACGCTGTAAATTTTGATTTGCCATGAAAATGTGTATGTATCTGTTATATGCCGTGCGTGTGTAAATATGGCGCGGCCAAGATTCTTGTTCACTAACACATGTTGTTGAACGGTTGTTGGCTATGGATACTACTACGGGCTGATATCTTTTGTTTTATTTGCAAAATGATGATAAACCTGGACGCTATCGCAGCTTTTTTAATTTTTTAGTTTATCATGGTTATGGCGCCCGCCGTTTTTTTTGAAAGCAAACTTTGAAAGAAAAATAATTTGAAACAAAAAGTTGCCTGGCGCCATCGCCCACTATTGGTGCTCCAGAACCTGAAAATACAGCCTTAATTATTAATTTGTTATCCACGTAATAGCAAAACGATTACAGCCAAAAACACAAGGCCGAAAGGTACCAATTTTTGCACCTAACTTGCACCGGTCGATCCAGACGGTAATCCAAAAGGAAAAAACCGGCAGAAATTTTCTTTGGACCAATAATACACCGACTAATTGGATTCAAATACTGTCGCACTAATCGAGATGGCTGGATTGGAAATCTGTTTTCTATTTTTCCCGATGAAATCTCACATTCATGATCATCATAATTATCATCCTCAACACCATTCACGGGCTAATCCGATCAAAACGGGAAATTTAGGGAAAGATTTACCTAAATCTTGATTGGCGTAATAATTTTTCTGCCTCTTGTTGAAACAGTAAATCATCATCATCATTATAATTTGATTTATCAAACACCGTTGTTTCGGCAAAAGGCAAAGGCCAAATGTTTCTAATCTTTTCATTTTCAACAACACCAACAAAAGGATTGTGTGTGTATGACAGATATTAGGGGTGCGCTAATTTTAGATCATGTTCTTGCTTATCCATTATTCTCTATCTCTCTACCGCTGTTTCTGTGAAAAAAAAATGAACAGAAAATGTACAATTTTGTCATGGATATATTTACGCTGATTCTCTCTCTCTATCTTCCTCCCGGCCATGCAGTTCCGGTGCGACATATATTATTTAGCAGGAAAATCAAAATCAATTTAGAACAGCAGCCATTTTTAGCTTTTCCTATATCAATTCCTTCATTCATTTGTACACACACACATAAACTTGCACTTGAATTTTTTTCCATTGATCAAAGGTTTCGTCTTCCGCAACTTGCCGCAATGCCAACCGGAAAAAATATATTGGTGAATCGAAATCAATAATAATAACCCGCCGATACAACACACATGATTATTATCGATCACACACAGTTACTATATTCTGGATTTCAATTGTTTGCCAGTGTTTGTGCCTGTGACGATGGTTCCGGAACGTTCATAATTTATGCCATTTGATTTTTTTTCTCGTTGCAGTTCAACACAAAAACACACAAACAAGTCTAAAAAACAAGTTGTACTATTTTTTTTAATAATATACGCTATCGTATTATCTTCATCAATATTCATTGAAGCGTACGCTGAAAATGATGATTTCTATAATTAGTCGATTGATGTTGTTGTTGTCGTCGTTGTTGATGGAAACTGACAAAAAATATGAAATTTTTTCAATACTCGGTTTCTGTCTTGGCCATTTCGAAAAAAAATATCATTTGAATGGACCGCCGAATCCCAATGGGATTTCGGCAGCTATTTGCTACAGACAAACCTAGACAGAAAGGCAGACAGAAAGATTCACCGATAATAATGGGGTGAATGGGTTTTTTTTCCTTTCTCGGAATTTACATCCCGAACGTAACGAAAATAGCAAAAAAAAAGACGTATACGTTTTGTACGCGTTTTTTTCTCTCTCTGTTTTGGAACACAGACTCAGTGATCGTAATGAGATAGAACGAGGTCACGACGAGTTTACCACCACCACCATCTTCACACATGGTGATGATATAGTGTTGACAAATACAATGGTGAAAACAGAACATTGAGCAACCGCCACTAAAAACCAAAAAACAAAAAACAAACCCAAGATAATCATATTGGGGCTTTGACCGACCGACGCGTTCACACAAAGATGTAAACCGAAAAAATTAACAACGAAAAAAAAATTACCAGGAAAGCAAAGTCAATGTTTGCCAACTCAAAATACCGAAAAAATAAGACGACGACGACGACTACGACAACAACAAAATTCTTTACGTATTTTACGATGTCGCCGCAGCAGAGACGATCGGCCTTTGGAGTTGAAACTTTCATTGGTGGTGTGGATCATCCACCGCGTGGATGAAGTTCACCAAACTGGTTCATCGATGTTCATTGACATCGAATTCAACCGCACACACACACACACCAATACACACTGACAAACATTCATTATTTTTTGGTCACACAAAAACAGTCGGTCGGGAAATGTTTACGAAATATTTTCTGTACAAGACTCACCCGAACAAATTTCAGGAGTTGAACACGATTCACGAAAATGTCTTTGTATTTTGCTTTGAAAAAAACCCACAATAAAATTTTTTGATGATTTCAACAAACCGGTCACCACCGTTTCGAATAACAAAAAAAACCACCAACCAATCAATTCGTGCAATCAGATTCTTTCTTCGACATTTTCTCTTCTCATCAAAGCTGCTGCTGCTGTTCAACACCAACGACAATTTTCGAGTGAGAGTTTTGGAGAAAGAGAGCTGTATTTTTTTTGTTTTTTTCCAAGGAATGATGATGATGGTACCACACACACACACAAACAACACAGCCGATATAGCTTAAGCAAATACAAATATTTTTATTCTCCTTCTTCTCTGGATCTCTTCCTAATGCACACACACAAACGCTGACACAGACAGACAGAGACCGAGACCAACCAAACCGGCAGAGTAGCTCACCAAAAAAAAAACAAAAACAAAACACAAACACGTTGGGAATCTAAATGAGAATCTGGTAGGATATTTTTTCCTTTTCAAAATATAATAATAATGATATACCAATAATGATAATGATAAAAGCCATTCAGTCAACCAACCGGCAAACACAAACACGTACATTCACAACACAAACACGTACATTCACAACACAAACACATCAACAATATCGTTTCGATTATGGTCTCGGTTTTTGGTGGGAACACTGTTGGCGGGACCATTAACCAACAACCAGTTGAGAAATGGATGTGGAATCTAATCTATTTTATTTTCCCGGTATTCTCACAAACATATTTTGATGAATTTTCATCTAGCTCATGAGCAACAACAGCAAAAAGTGAGAGCGAATCATCATCATCATCATCATCAAGAATTCCATAGAATTTTGAGAACTAATAAAAAAAACATCAAATGCAGAAAAGAGAATGGAGATTTGGGGAAAAACCAATCAACACAACCACATGCAGACCAACCATATTGCATATTATTATACATTGAGATAAACAATGGTATTATCATCATCAACCTATTATTATCTTTGTTGGGATGGTCATCATCTGCATATTTTTCCATAAGCTTGGAAAAATAGAACCATGATATATCAGCCTAAAACCCTCAACGGAAAAGAGGGTTAGCGAATGATCGGGAAAAAATTGATGACAATCGAGTTTTAGCGTATTTTCCAGAAATTCCAGGCGCAAACAAGAAATCTGATCTAATCAAAACATTCGAAAAATTTGGATAACCAATGTTAAAAAAACACCCAGATCTCCCTCCCTCTCTCTCTCTCTCTCTTAATTGGAAATTCCAAAATCAAACAAACAACAATAGCTATTTACTGTTTTCGTTTCAAACTTTACGAAACTAATACGAAAATCTATAATTCTTGTTGCTAATCTCCAACAACACAAAAACAGAACAATTAAGATTATATATCAGGTGTAAAATATTGCGGTTGTTTATTTTTGTCTGCCAACAAGCCCCAAAGACGACCGGCGACGACGACACAAACACAGTAAACAACATAAAACTAACAGGCGACCAGGATTCAAACCGATTCCAAAACAACTTTGGCGGCTTTCAGGTGACAACAATCATCCAATCCCATCAATAAGATGGGAAATCAATGTAAAAGAAGAAGAGACTTACACTTATTTTGTATATGCAGAGAGGGAGGGAAATATAGAACCCAATTTCCTCTCCCTCGAAAGGTTCCGAAATAAGATGTGCGTTGTTGTTGTTTTTCTGCAGGCACACCGGTCTGGTAGACGTCATCCACATAGACACAAAAAAATACAGGTAAATTGGATTGACAAACACACGCACACACACACACCAAAACAAAACAAAAACAACAGATTGGGTGGGCCAGGTAATCTTTTTCTTCTTTTTTTTATTTGGCTACATGTTTTCGTTTTTTTCTCTGTTTCGATGACGATTTTGGTGATTTTTTGTGTTGTTTTCAATGCGTTGGCAATGTAAATGTAGCGCGTCTGCCTGCACACACACACACACACAGACACAGGATAATAAACACACGCACGCACATACAAACACGAAGGATACTAAACAAATATGATTCTCTCTCTAATTCACTGGTGTAAAGTAGTAATGATGATGATGATGATGATGTTATTCAATCCTGCTACTAAATAATTACTACAAAACATTCTTTTATTAATGGTACCAGAAAAAGTACCAGAATGACGCAAGGAGAGAGAAACACAAAACCAAAATAAATCAGCGGCGGGACGGTTATGCACTCAAAGTACTTTTTTTCAAAAAAATAATAAAAATCCAAAAAAAAATTAGAATCACCTTGTACACAAAACATTCGAACATCGATAGTGAAAACTATCGATCTTTGTTTTGGACTGACTAAAGAGGGCGCTAGCATCGGATTGTTTACGTAATTATTTGTTTTGGCTTTTTCATCAGTTTCGCTGATTTTCACGCAAAACTCAACCACACACGCACACACACGTAAAATATTTGGATAGATGGATGGATGGCCAAAGGGCAATTAGTTGGGTTGAAAATGGATTATGAAGATTAATTTTCATTCAATTTCAGTGAAAAAAAAAATTGATGGATTCAAAAACTAACGGCATTAGAGGGGCGAAAAAAATGCAGCCAAAAAATTAATGATAATTTATTGGCCAGCCAGCCGAAAAAAGATGTTTTTGAGCGAGAGAGGATTCATTTGAAAAATTTGTGTGGGGATTTTCCACTGTATGTGGCGAGATCAATCTTATCGAGTTTATATTCCTTAACTTTGTTGTTGGACAACACAATAGAAATGAGCGAGACAGAAAATGAAAACAACGCTTTTCCCAGAACGTGATTACAGCATGCTTATGAAGAATTGCTGTTGTTATAAAAAAAAACGCACACACATACACGCAAAGCTAACACAAATCATTACCGATTGATTTCCGAATTGTGATGAAACATTACTGACTTTTGAAGAATCTATAATGTTTAGCATATGTTCATTAGGGATATTATTATGTGATTGGAAATTTCAACCAAACCAAACACGGTACACCATGCATACATACACACATACACAATCATATCGACAACAAACAAACCCCGAACATTCAGCTGACGCGTGAACAAACATTTTGGACACCATCTAAATCAAACCAACAACTACGGCTAGCGAAAATCGTTGATGATAGTAATAATATGCTAAATCTGGTGTTTGCTTTCAAAAGACAAACACAACAGTAAAGGGCATTATTGATTTAGTTGGTGGGATGGTTGATTCAGAGAAAAAAAATATTAAACATCAAACATTCCATTGCAGATAATGTGCGGAGGAAAATGGTCGAGGTAAAAAATTCCAAAAAAAACTAGAAAATTAAATAATATCCTCACTTACCGAAACAAGAGAATAATCACATGCAATTGATGATGATGATGTTTTTGTTTTGGGAAGGATGACGATCTTCGGTTGAAATTGATCTGGATTTTTTAAAAACACAAACAACAAAGATTTCTCAAAAACTTCGGATGTTTTCTTCTGTTCTGTTCTGTTCACAACATAATCAATTGATGTTGATGATGGAAATGACCAGGATAATTTTTTGTGGGCCGGGATTCAATAAGAAAACCCAATTAAATTGAAACAACACCGAACAAAACAACACCCAATAAGTGATCGAAATGATCTTGTTCGAAGTCCTGGCTGCGAATGATGAATGAAATGAAACGAAGAGCTGCGAAATAAACGAGAGAACGAGAAAAACTTCTTGTTGTTTTCCAAAAAAATAACAACAACAACAACTATATTTTCCCTCTTGACTTTTTCTTCTCGGCTCGATTTTTGGTTGCTACTGCTGTTGTTGTTGTTGTTTTCGTTGTTGAAGAGTTGATTTCTCCCATTGAAACATGTTGTAGCAGTTATTGTTGTTGTTGTTATCGGTGGTGGCTGTTTTTTGGCAAAGCAGAGAAATAGAGAAGCTGTCTAAGATCGAGACGAGAAGGAAAACCATAAAATGCAGAAAACGTCATTGCAAAAAAAAAAAATAAACGTACCGCGCGCTCAAACGATAAAAAAGGTGGAGAAAACACACTAAATAAGAAAGTTATATTCTCACACACACACAATGATGATGATGATCCTCGTCAGGGGAAATAATATCCAATCCGACAAACAATAACAACAACAACACTGCCTTCTGCTAGATGTCATTTGAACTTGACTCGCGCGAGTGGTATGCGCACAATTTTTGAATTTTTCCCATCCGAATTGGCAGTTTGCTTTCAGCAGTCCTTTCAGAAATAATAAACATTGTTTTTGGTTAAATTCAATTTAGTCAAAAACCAATCACTTGGGATTTCGATTGGATGCTGCACCATTATTAGCATGAAAATTTTGTTTTACAGTTTTTTAATAATAATATTATTATTCGATTACAATGATGAGGTGATCAATATTACCACCAATCAACGATCAAAAATTGTAAATTGAAAAAATTTTGGGCTACTTTGAGGCCGATGAAATTAAAAAAAAGAAGAAGAAAATATATCAAGCTGATGATGATACATGGATAATGGCGGTGACATTTGATTTAAAAAGTAATGATTCATGTGTTTTTATTTTTATTTTCCGTCCGGGGCTCTGGAAGATCAATAATCACTTTTCCACAATTTGATTTGTTTATCATTTTCCAGTGCAGCTGATGCAATCATATTTTCCGTTGGATGACAAGCAGTACACAAAACAACGTCAGTATGGCCGACTAATTTTTGTACAATTTCTTTGGTTTGTAAATTCCATATGTAAACCATGTTGTCCTCTGATCCAGAAACAATCCACTAGTTATGTAATGGGAGAAAATTGGTGAAATTTTTACGAGAAATGAAAGACAATTTTCATGCAAAAGGAAAACTAACTTTGCCGCCAGTGACGGAAAAATTGGCAAAAATGCAATATTTTTCATTACGATGTCCGGTGTATGTTTTCAAACATTTTCCTTTGGAATAATCCCATAATTTTAGTGTATTGTCCAATGTTGCCGCTAGAATGTATTTGCCGTTTGGTGAGAATTTCACAAACGATACTGGTGGATTATCATCATCGATCAACGTTTTTAAACATTGACCAGAACTATTGTCCCAAATACGACATAGTCCATCATAAGAACTGGATGCGATCAATGTACCATCACGATTGAAGTGAACCGCCGATACCGGATCAGAATGTGCTGGCAAGGTTTTTAAACATTTTCCGGTTTTCACATCCCATATTCTTACTGATTCATCGAACTAAACAACCAAAAAAAGAGGTGATTTGAATTTATTTTTGTTGATTAATTTTCGTAGACCTACCGATCCCGATACGATAAGACTGGATTGTGGATTGAAATTAGCACAAAATACATAGTTGCTATGACCTTTTAATGTCTTGAGACATTTTGCCTGTCATTAGTAATTGGAACAAATATAATCAACCATTAACAACACACAATTCAAGCAATGTGATTAACGAACCGTGGTATGTTCCCATATTTTCAATGTTTTATCGTCAGATGCTGAAACAAGTAGACGTGAATCTGCTCCCCAAGCAACATCATTAATGCCCAATTTATGTCCAATAATGGTTTTTTCAATTTTTCCATCAGAAACATTCCATATTTTGATACTTTTATCGGCTGAACTTGAAGCCAACCAATCACCATTGTGTGAGAATTTGATAGATGATACTGCTTTGTTGTGGCCAGAAAGTGTTATGGTGTTGCGATAGTTTGGCTTACGATCTCTTTCACTTGATGATGATGAATTTGATGATTGGCGACTATTCGATGGTTGATGATGATGGCCATGTGATGATGAATTATGAGATGGTGGTGTGGCGCCAGGACCTGGCATGGCTCCTGGACGATTAAATGTACCGGGTAATGGTGTACCCAATCCAGGTGGCGGTCCATGGCCTGGTGGCATAACATGAGCGTGTGACATGTCTGGCATGGCTCCCGGTGGCAAAAGGCCAGGTATTCCACCTGGACCCATTGGTGGGCCACCGGCACCACCCATCATCATGTTGGATGTTGGAAAAATTTTGATCTACAAAATTGAAAACAAAAACAAAATCAATGAAACAATTACGATGAATGACAATATAAATACCGAGTTTGAGGGAACAAATTACGCTGAAAATTTTGGGAGAAAAAACCTTAAATTCAAGAATTTTGAGGAATTCATGAAGAGACAATAGAAAAAGAGAATAAACACAACCGAAACACCATAAAAAGGCGGAGTTTCGATCGAAAAATTTTTTTTTTATGGTCGACCCTTCATAAAGGATAGGACAGCATTCTGGCACACACTCCGAACCACGTGTTTATGTTTTTGGCATTTTTTTTGTTGGTTTATTTTGATCGCCATTTTGTTGTGTAAATCATGGGATTTCGAGGCGGACGTGGTGGCGGCGGCGGTGGTGGTTTTAACAATAATCGTGGTGGAGGTGGCCGAGGAAGAGGAGGCGGATTTAATAGAGGCCGTGGTGGTGGTGGCGGCGGAAAATTTGGTGGCCGATTCCAAGATGATGGACCACCGGAACGTGTTGTTGAATTTGGACATTATACACATCCATGCCAGAATCAATTGGTTTTGAAATCATCGATTGAAGATGTACCATTTTTCAATGCACCAATCTATACGGAAGATAAGCATAAAGTGGGCAAAGTTGATGAAATATTCGGCACCATACGTGATTATTCTATTTCAGTGGAATTGATGGAAAATTGTTTTGCCAATTCGTTCAAGACCAACACCAAATTTTATATTGATCCAGCTAAATTATTACCATTGAGTAGATTTTTATCATCAACCAGTGGTGGTGCTAAAAGAGGAGGCGGTGGTGGTCGTGGAGGTGGACGAGGTGGTTTCGGTGGCGGTCGTGGAGGAGGTCGCGGCGGCGCAAGAGGTGGTTTCGGTGGTGGTCGTGGAGGCGGACGAGGTGGTGGAGGATTCGGTGGTGGTCGTGGCGGGGGAAGAGGAGGCGGAGGTTTCGGTGGTGGTCGCGGCGGAGGACGGGGTTTTGGCGGTGGTGGTGGATTTAGAGGCGGATTCCGTGGTGGCCACCGATGATAATAATGGTTGCCACCAACATCGCCTATGTGTATTCCAAGACATCATCTCTAATTATCATAATTATCATTGGTTTTTAATTAATATAATCAAAAAATTCTTGATTGACAAACATTCGAATATTCTGTACAAAGCGTAATTATATAAAATCAATAAAAAAAAATATTTGTCGAGCTTTTCGTGTTCCATTTTGTTAAACCCTTATGTAAAATACGTCCGAATCGTTGGAATCATGTGATTTCTGTTCCGTGGATTCCGTCTCTGTTTTCGTTGGATCCGGTTCGACCTGGATGATGGTCGTAGTGGTGGCCGAAGACTCTGGATTGGACTCTGGAACTTCATCATTCACACTGGAATCTTCAGCACTGGATTCTTCTTCTAGTCTGGAATCATCTTTTTCCGAATGTTTTTTGGCCGATTCCGAAATTGAACCACTTTTGGTTGGAGATTTGATCACCGAAGATCCGGAAGATGTTACATGTCGTCCCCATGATTCAACATTGGAATCAACGAACAAAAGGAATACTATTGCTCCGAACAAATAGATGCCGGAACCGATCCAAAACATCAAACTCCATTGATGCATTTGATTGACCTGAATCGATTGAATAAAGAAAAAAATTTAATTGTTTTCGGTCAAGGGATCCACAATTCAATAGCTCTACTTACACCAGGTTGATCCAACATCAAGCCAACGAATAATGGTGCCAAAAATCCAGGAAGACTGGCGATCGAATTGGAGAAGCCATAAATGGAACCGGAAAAATCCGGAGCAACATCCACGATTATCAATGAATCACCGCCGGCCGTCAGGCCCAAGGTTATCATGGATAGATTGAGCATAATGATGATCGGTAGTATATCACAGCCAGCTAATGGTATGGCGGCCATGAATGCGGCCGAACCAAACAATGCCAATGTTTCGAACAATTTTCTGGACCTTGTCCTACTCAAACACTGTCTTCGTTCAACCCAATCGGCCACGGCACCCCAGACGAACATCGAACCACCAAGTGCAATATAGATGGATGCATTAACATAGCTATTCTGTAAGAGAGGATTTGAGGGAAATTTAAAAAAAACCCTGGTAGGAATCAACAGGGGGTTACAATACTTACATAAGTGATCGGCATGTGGAGAATCTGGCTGAGGTAGGTGGGCAATTTGGACATCAAAAACAGATTACCCCAGGCCGTACAAAATTTGGTGACGGTGATGGCCCAGATTTTCGCCGAAGAAATTATTGAACACCATGGTACCCAAGAGTTGGCATTCTTTTTCGTATGTTTTCCTTTCTTTTTCACATTGGTGGTCATCGCATTGGATTGGATGTAGTTGAGCTCATCTTCGGTGATGGTTGGATGCAGGTTAGGAAAATCATAGACAAACAACCACCATGGTATCAATGATACCAGTCCGATCAAACCAAATCCATAGAACACCGATGGCCAACCCCCAAACAGTGTCGATTCGGAAAGAAAAGCACATATTGGCATGGTGATCACTGCGCCCAAATAACCACTGGCAGGTATCAGACCGAATGCCAAGCCTAGTTCGTTGCGTGGTGTCCAATATGATAGCAGCTGATAGATGGCCGGCGTTACCACACCTTGAGCGATACCGGTCAAAATTCTGAGCACGATCAATAACCAAGGATGGATATATGCTGCCATCGGTATGACCAAAGTGAATATTGCTGAAATGGCCATCGAAATGGTCAATAATCGTTTGGTTCCGATCCATTCGGACATTTGGCCACCATTAAAATTGGTCAATATGTAACCATAGTAGTAGGCTCCAACAATCGTTCCTTGAAGCGATTCGCTCCAATCAAACAAACTTTCATAATATTTCTCTTTTTTTAAAAACTGTTCGAAAGAAAGGGAAGTGATTATGATACATAAAATTGGAAGACAAAAGAAAAACAAAGATCCTCGCATTTACCTCGTTGTTGGTTGTTGGTCCCGAAAATGCATCAGTACGGTTCGCGGTATGGTTAACTCGGATTGCAGTTAACAATCCAAAAGATTCTCGGTCATCATCTTCGAACACGTTCGGACAGCTATCATCATAATTGTTTAGATCATCTTCAATCAAATCGGAATTATCATCTCTAACCATTGCAACAATGGTTAAATTGATGTCAGTTCTTATCGTATAGGATAATGCATTGATCATCATGCATAGCATTAATATTATGTAACGTTTTTTCAATTGTCTTAAACCTAGATAAGATGATTTTATTAAACGGCCCGTGAAAAATGGATGATTATGATGATGATGGTGGTCTTTGGATGATTTGGCAAACGATGGTTGTGATAATGGTGATGATGGTACGGAGGTAGTTGTCGATGGAGAATTAATCTCCTGTGATTGGTTATTGTTGTGATTGGCCATTTTGATTGATTTAGGAAATGATTTCTGCTGCTGAGGGGTCTCTCCTACTTCCGATACAGATTGCATGCTTTGTTCGAATGGTGGCAATGATGATGATTTCGGTGATGATGATAATGATAATGGTGGTGGTGATGAAATGAAATTTGCACAAAAAAAAATCAAATATCCAAGCGATGCTTCCAAATCGAATTTCGATGAAATCACCACACGGAACAAATCGCCCAAAATCAACACACACAAAACATAGTGGTTTCCAATTTCATCTACTTTGATTTTTTTGGTCAATCACAATCACAACGATGATTGGCTAATGGCTTGGATCATTACGTGATCCGTTTGGTAAATATCCTAATTAATCCTGATCATCACAAAGCATCCAGGGATGGTAATGGATTAGGGTTTGGAGTAAATTCGAAAATTTTTGAAAATTCTGCTAAGCCTTATATAATTGCCGTGTGCATTCGAATCGTTGGCGCCTTGTCTTCAGGGGATGAAACAACAACAAGTGATGAAACAAGAATCGAAGAAGAAAGAGGGAGAGAGACACACTCTCTCGCACACACACACAAAAATCTGGTAAATTTTCTTCGACTAGTCGAATCCGAACACGACAAAGATCATTATTGATGGTGGATGATATGTGTTTATGGTATATGATTGGTTGTGAAACACCGACAACCACTTGGCTGTTGTGGTTGATGATGGTGGTGGTGAAATAATTTATTTTGAAATAAAAGATGCCAACATAATCAAACCACGGATGGATTGATGGTGATGACGTTGTTCTTCAGTTCTTCGGCCGTGGCCGTGGAAATCGTCGATGTATATGTCGTGTATATGTAACTGCCAACAACAACAACGACAACAACCAGAAGAAGAAAAACGAGGCAACAAGAAACGCACATGGGCGCCCTTAACAACAAGAATCGGTCTTTGAACGAACGAACCAAATGCGAAAACGCAATCTAACCAAAAAGGATAATGGATGATGCGCCCGCGTCGGAATCCGCGTCTTCAAGTTCAATGTCGATGGAACAACAACAAGAATCGGGCGCAATGTTCCGGGCGTTGATGTTGTGCTGAATTATTATTATATATTGGCTTGCGGGAATCAAGCCAGGAATCTCCGACGATTTCGACGATCCGGAGGTTATTCCTGCAGGTTATGGCAATGCAAAGAGAGTGAAGAAACGATCTCTATTTATATAGAACGGTGATGATGATGGTTATACCGGCGCATGGCGGTGGTTTTTGCACTGGTTATTGCCATCGCCGATAGACAGTTCTACAAACTGTGCTAGGCTGCTGCTGCTGCTGCTGCTGCGAATTTTGTTGGGCCAGAATCTGTTGACCTCGTTGAAGATATGGTCGAAGATACGGAACAATCAAGGTCAATGAATCATCACCGAATCATCGATGGATCGTGGTAAGATGACACACACACGCACATAAGCTCCGACGAATCTGGCAAACTATCCGCTATCCACTCTTACACTCCAACAATGGTATACAATGGTTTGGTGGAAGGATATCGCACGGAATCTTATATGTGCACTGCGTTTAAGAACAATTTTTTGGCCCCCTAAAACCGAAGTTAGTTTACTCCGCCGACGAAGAAATTAAAACAAAACAATCTTTGCTTTTTTATCGCGTTAGGTTAGCTTTATTTCTTTTTTTGTTCATTTATTGTGATCTCATAAAATCATCAAATTTTGGATCAAAGTTTTATTACATAATTGTGCTACAAGGTAATTATCATGGTGATGATGATGATCATCATCATTACCACCTATCACCGTAAGCCATGTCTGCCCAAACATGGATTTTTTTTAGTAGGATGATTGTGTACGATGTCATCAATCATATAGCACCCCATCCAGGTATCCTGCGCACCACCACACACTGTTGTGTATCCAACAGATCCTCACAGCATCCGATGTGATGAATTTATGGTGTGATTAATCCGTAAAACGATTTCATTTGAATTGATTGGATTCGGATGATGATCTATGATCAACGGGGATGGGGTATTATGATGATCATCATCATCGTCATTATCGTTAAATTGTTAATGTCCCCTCTAACCATAAATCCTGTGTGGCGCGTGCCAACAATAATTTTTACGGTGGAACAGGAGGAGGAGTCCGGTGGAGGAGGAGCTAGAGGAGGAAGAAGGAGGGGATTAATTAATAAAAAGAGAATTTAACCAATCGAGTAATGTGAAATTTCATTTGGATTTTATGATTGCGGACTTGTGGAAAATGTCCAAGACGGCAACTTGTTGTTGTTGTTGACGCGCTTGCTGCACAATTCTGAACACGATAATCATCATCATTTAATATAATGATGATGATAATAAAACCATCATCTTATGATGGGGGTTAATTTTTATTAATGATGATGATCACCACAGCCTAGGAGGTTTCAAGGTGCAAAAGTTCAGTACACGGAATAGGACGATGTGTTCTGATCGTTGAAATCTTTTTTTTTTTAGTTTCACCAATGTTGTTGATGAAATGTTGTCGAGACACACAAATGGCACCTGATCAAACCCGTGGTTAGGTATTTAGATCACAAGATCAAAATTATATTATAGGCTACACACAATTCGTAGAATTTTCATGTACTTTCGATCATCATCATCATCATGATGTTTAGCGGGTAACCAAAGCGGGGGGAAGGGAAAACCAAGGCCTTGATGGTCGCCAGGTAATTGTACATCTTGACCACCGGTCTTTCGGAGAACAAGAAAACAAGATAATAATTTATCAACAAATTGGATGGTCGTTTTTTCCCGGATTTTTCCCTGTTCTTATTCTTCTTCTTCTTCTTGTTTACTTCGAGTTCACTTCAAGTTCGATTAATCAAGCTAATTGGCCTGGTGGCCAATCACGATTGACCAAAACTTGATGATGATGATCATGATGATCGAATAAAGAAGATGAAGAGTGGAAGGAAACAAAAATAAGCAATCATCGAAGCATATGGTTTAGTACCAAGAATCGAAGGAAGCGAGCAACCAACAGAAAAAAAATTCCCATTTCAATAATTGAAATCGAGGATCTAGCGACAGGAGGATGGTGATCACTTTCAACTGGTTTTAGTTAACTGATTTCTTCAAACCACCCACTGATCATCGTTCAGGGTACACAGGTGTGTGTTGTGGCCATCGATCGCACAAGCCCGTTCAAGCTCCAACAACCTCGACTTGCTTTTCGCGACGCCAATCTAACCTAGCTTTGATTATTTTTTTTCCCAATTCTTTTTCCTGTGATAATAGACAAACATTGATTCTTTGTGATATAGTGTGAACCATACACAATTTTCTTATTCGTACCCCGTAATTAAGCGGAATTCTCGGCCTTTTGCAGCCTTGTGCACCACACACATATCCGCCTACATACGTATTTTTTTTCGGATTCTAAATGTTATAATTTGATGTACGGTTTTTGTCGCCACGAATGAATGTTTCATTTGTTCACCGGTCGATTGGCCATGTCCTATTGTCTTGTTGGAATGATGAAAATCAAATTCAACTCCCGAATCAACGGTAAGTTTCAAAGTTCTCAGAACCGGAAGTTCTTTATTGAGTTTAAACCCATAACCATCATGTGTGTGTGTGTGTGTGTGAATCAATCAATTGTATTGTGAAAATCAAATCCTGATCATCATGTTT
Source organism: Amerodectes protonotaria (assembly GCA_025882695.1). NCBI lineage: Eukaryota > Metazoa > Arthropoda > Arachnida > Sarcoptiformes > Proctophyllodidae > Amerodectes > Amerodectes protonotaria. The sequence goes on from JAOZJS010000098.1 coordinate 26,625, forward strand.
ACTGCTTGCTTTTTGCTCGCTGCAATTCACCGCGAACACCGGCAGCATAATCCGGATGTATCTGCTGCAAATGTTCCAAAGCTCGTTTCTGTATGAATTCGTAACAATATTGCAATTCGCTAACAATATTTCGATGCAAACGTTCACGTTGTGGTTGATCAAAGCTCAAATACAAATCTCGTACTTGGGTGTAGTTATCCTCATCCTCCGATTCATAACGGTATACATCAGTGGATTCAATATGTTGTCTTGGTTCATTGTTACCGGCCGGATCATCGCGAACATTTTGGAATGAATTAGGGAAATAGTTTGGCGCTGCACCATCATTTCCGGTGATCACCATTGATCCGTCTCGTTCGGTGGGCGAAACAATCGATGCTATCGGTCGATTCACCGGTATCTGATGGTAATTGGTTCCGATTCTAGAATGGCCAGAATGACCAGATTGAGATTGACTAGAAGCCAAGAAAACTGTGTTGATCAAATCAATCGACTTACCGATGTCTTTGAGTGTCAATGTAGGCGAACACCCGGGATTGTAGAACTTTGTCCGGTGAGAATTCTATACCGCGTACACGATTCGATGGGCTGAATGCCAATTGTTCAACTTCGGCAAAATAATTCTGCGGATTACGATCCAAAGTCATACGGCCCACTTCAATGTAAGGGAATTCGTTTTCGGGCCAAATTTTGGTCAAATCAAATGGATTGAATCGCCATGTTCGGGCCTGTTCATATGTCATGACCTGAATGTACAACGTCCAACTCGGATAATCTTTTCGTTCGATAGCATCGAACAAATCATGTACATTGTAATCCGGATCACTGCTGGCCAAATCGTTGGCCACGCTAGTGTCCAGGTTCCGGACACCTTGATTACAGCGCCAATAATATTTGTTGTAAACCGGTTGATTATCCGCATTGATCAGCTTGTAGGTGTGTGAACCCCAGCCATCCATATGACGGAAACCATTGGGTATTCCAGCATCGCTAAACATCCAGGTCATTTGATGAAACGTTTCCGGGCGTAAAGTGAAAAAATCCCAACGTGCATTGAAATCAATCAGATTGGTCCGCGGATTACGTTTCTGCGAATGTATGAATCGCATGAACATCATTGGATCTCGTATGAAAAACACCGGCGTATTGTTTCCAACCAGATCCCAATTACCCTCTTCGGTGTAGAAACGGACGGCGAATCCGCGTACATCACGAACCGTATCGGCCGATCCACGTTCACGAGCCACCGTGGAGAATCGTGCCGCAACACGGGTACGTTTACCAATCGACTGAAACAATCCGGCCCGACAATATTTGGTGATCTCCGTGTTGGTCACTTCGAAATAACCGAATGCACCGGCTCCTTTGGCATGGACAACACGTTCCGGGATTCGTTCACGATTGAAATGTGTCATCTCATCAAAATAGGTCGGATCATCCAGGACCATTGGGCCACGCGGGCCAACGGTTAGCACATTGTTGAAGGTGCCCACACGTTGTCCGTTCAATAAGGTTATATATTCGGTCTTCAAGCGGGATCGGAGAAGAAGCATTAGAGTCGGAGCGCATAGTGTTTGGTTCAGAGGGTTCAGGGGGTTCATTGTCATACCTTTTCACCAGAATGATTGCGTGCAAATCTGCCCAATTGATCCGCTGCTGGATCTTTGTCTGGATAATAGCTTACTTTTGGATTGGCTTGTTCCATGATTCAGTGGTTCGATGATCGATCAATCGTGTCGCCGAAAAACATTTTTTCCAAGAGCTTTTTATACATCAAGAAAATTATTCAACGTGATTTATGGTCCAATTTCCGGTGCACACCGTTCGTTATGGTCGATTTATTGTTGATCAATCAATTGATCTGCTATTATTGATGGCCAGATCCTGTTCACACATGGCGCGCCCATAATTTTATCGTCGTATTTAGTCTTTGTGTGTTGGGTGGGAGCCAGAAAACCAACCAAAAAAAAAATCCTGAGCGTACTTTACCATCTCAATCTTCATAATGATCTTCCAGACTGTTTGTTCCCGACCAAGCACATTATCGTGGATTGGTGTACATTTGCGGCGCCAATTTATGATCGTCTGGTTTTTTGTTTTATTTTGTTTTAATTTCCACCCTGGTCAATCACGTTATCATTATCCTGTAATTAAATGTAGCGTTTTGGAACAAAACGTTTTGGTAGCGTCGGCCATAAAGTCATTTGAAGTGGGCCGATCGCGCCATTTTGCGTCTGGACTTTCCCGAACGGCCAATCATTGCTGTTCCCTTGAATTCTCCCTGACTGGCATCATCTTCAGCGCCAATAATTGATCGATATACGGTCCAGGGGCAATCTCGGGCCTTCATTCATCGGGCCCGGACACTTGAACACAGACACCGATTAGCCATCGATTTTTGCTTTTGATGGATCTTAGGATTGTTGTTATAGGTTATATGTCGATTATTACTTAATCTAACTTTAGTTGTTTGTTTTTGGATCAATTTTTCATCGTTCTGGTCGCCAACAACGCAAAAAACGGATGTGATCAGACTTTCTAATTCATCATCAAGTAATATGTTTCAACGATAGATGGCAGCACTAGCGGTAGCTTTCAATTGGCCAATTCAATTAGCTGGTCCCTGGCCTTCCTGGCGGGAAACACCCCCTCTGGGCTACTAGCACACTGCCGGTTCCCTAACAAAATTATTTTGTTAATTCCAAGAATCACCGTGGGAATTTCGTAATTTTCATTTTTTTTTCTAAATTGTATCTTTTTCGCTTGCCGCGAGTGATATTTTACTCTTTTTTTTGGTCGAATACCAAAAATGATACGCTCCAGGGATTGGATCCGTGGAAACGTTTATGGAGCTGGTTTCCGGGCAGGTGTACTAAAATGTTCCATGGAAATCCTCGCCAACGATGCTCAAAATGCGATGCGAAAAAAATGGATTTAATTTAAAATTCATGTTTTCTCCAGCCCGTTTCTCATGCTGATTTTCCCACCAGTTTTTTGTGTTCAGTTTTTACATCAAGTCTATATTTTGTACATTGTCGGGCCCTGGTGAACCAGAATCCATTGCCATTGTGATAAGCCATGTAAGATGGCCGAAAGCTCCCTAAAAGATTGCCACCCAAAAGAGCTTATCTAGAGCTTTTTGTTTTCTCCAGGCCGTCAATACCAAGAATCCATTTTCGAAAATGGATTGGTGATGAGGATTGAGTGTGTGATTTTCGATGATTGGCTCCAATTTACCATTTCATTTGCTAATAATAAATCCACCACCACCATCAACAACGACGATGGTTTGTGGTGGTCCAGTTCCATCGAATTGGAAGCCAGACTAGGGCGGGCGCCATAGAAAGAGAGAGAGAGAGTGCGCAAACGCGCGCACCCACACACACGAATCAAATGGAATTCAGTGATAATAGCTGCCCGAATGGTCTTGTGGTTCCATGAACTCCGGGAATATAATTGTCTGTGTGTGTGTGTGCGTTTGTCCGATGCTCCGAGTATGCTTTAGTATCATTTCAGCTCTTGAGCTCAAAGTATGGTTCTTGGAACCGACCGCGACACACGCACACACACACGCAAACACTACCTGAGAAACAGGTGTACTTGTTTCGAATGTGCATAGTGTGTGCATAGCATCGAGTTCTCCAGAATGATTAATCTTCCAACATGGGCGTGTGTGTGGGGGGTGTGTCGTCCAGACGCCAAATGTTTCATGAAAATAATAAATGAATGAATGAATGAATTCTTAAAATTAAACTGCATGTTTTGAATCGAATAGTTGGTGCGTATGTGGGTGTGTGGGGGTGTGTGCGCGCCCATTTGCATAATGATGATGATGTTAATAATGAAATATTTTGTTCATTCGGTGCGCCCTGGAATCGATCCAGTAGAATAAGTAGAATCGTGCTGTGTGTGCGTGTGGCGGTGTGTGGGTGTATACGTGTGCCGCAACACCATGGTGTTGTTTGCTTGGAAAACAACATTTTTTGATTCGATTTTCAATCGAATTTTAACCATCATCCTACATCTTCATTATTATTGCTATTTTAATAATTGTTTGAAGCCGATGGTGAACGATTTGTTTCATCAAAATAATTCTGGCCACAATTCCACTGAATCCTATGGGAACGGTGACAATCCAATTTGTGGTAAGTTGTCTTATGGTTGGATTTTGGTTCTCCAGGCTGGAATTCCGGGTCGGAATTTTCGGAATTTTTCGCCTAAAAATTTCTATCGCGATTGTTCCATGTCACCATCCATCCTTGTGTGGAACACCAGATAAAGAATTTCATTAAGCTCTCCATCATCCAGCCGCCACCAGCACCATGAAAACTTTAATTGGATTAAGTAGATTAGAAACTTTTTTTTGTTGTTGTTCCGTTTGTTTGCCGCGATGACTCGGCCGGATGGTCGCCATCTCTCAGGATGGTTAGGGGGCGGGGAGAGGGCGGAGGATGGGAGGGGAGGTACAGGGGTTAATTCTCAGAAATTTAATACCACTGCAACCTTAACCCTAAGCCACCAACTGTGTTCAACACCCGACGACACACGACAATCGACGACGACGACGGGATATTGAACCCTTAGGAAAGCAAATAAGCAACTAGCGCTCAAGTATAACATGGCAGAATAAACATGGCAATGTTGATAATAATAATCATGATTATAATTATCGAAATTAACATTGTTGGTGTGCGCTGCTTCTGTTACCAGAAGAAGGTTCTACTTTTTTTTTTCATCACCAGAATTTCCGTTTTGGAGCATATCGTGGAACCTTCTGGTGGTAGGAAATTCTCCAGAACTTGTCAACAACCGAGATGGAGCCGGAGCGGGAGCGGGAGAGAGAGTGATGAACTCTAATTGAATTGAACCGGACATTATTTACGGTTATTAGCTTTTTTTCTCGTGATGATCATGATGATGGTCATGGTTCACCACTTTGGCAAAATATTAAATTCCAGTTATAGTTCCAGTGGCCGTTCCGAAACCAAAAGTTTCCGGTGCCCAGAAACCTGAGCTAAATATTAAATTTTTTATTTTTTCGCGTCCTCTGCTCTGGCAGAGGGGCTGGTCGGTTCTACGGTTCAGCACTGAAGCTTGGACAAGGCCAAATTTCTTTCTTTTTTTATTTTGCTTCATTGGACATTGATCAAAATCCAAACGGACACCCGATGTGATGTTCGCCGCTTCCAGGATCATGATTAGTTTTTGTTGGAGAAATTCTCCGCCAAAAAATGAACCGAAAATGAACTCACATGTCATATTTCTTATTAGTCGAAGTTGTCTGAATGTTGACCGAATCATTTCTAAGATCAGCAGAAAACGGGAAACGAGTTTTTTGTTGTTGTTGTTTGCGCCTCAAATTTGCTTGGATCGCTGGATCCAATCCAGGATCACTGCCATTTGTCTATTTCACAATTTGTTTGTTGTAATAATAATGATAAGAATATTGCCCGAGCAGAAAAAAAAGAATGTCCTTGGAAGCATCCAAATCATCAGCAAAAAATGATAATAAAATTCGCGTAAATTGGATCGTGTTTGAGAACCAGCAAAAAAAAATGAAATGAAATGAAATCCAATGAATCTTCACCATTGGATAACAATGCAACCTTTTCCCAAGAAATAAATAAATATAACAAACAAGCAATAAAACATTTATCTTCTTGGAACGTCTCGCGAATGCCCTTGGATCATGTGAGAATCCTGGGGCCCGATCGGAAATACCAAGGGTGATTTTTTGTGTGGAATTCGGCAGCCAGTTTCTTAGGAACCTTGTCTCGGTTTTGATTGTCATCTAAAACCTACACAGACAGCATCTCCGGAATTGTGACCGGAACGTCAGAATCCCGGAGAAGAAACAATACCAAAAAAGGCGGATTGTCATTTTCATGTTGGACATTTCCGGTTGGCTGGTCGACAAACCAAAATCCGACTTTGAATTATTATTATCATTTTTTTTAGTATAAATTTTCGGATTCTCGAAAACATTCTAGATCGTGGGATGTTCTCTCGTGAACCCGCGAAAACTAATGATTCATCCATCAATCCAGGATCAACCGGGAATTCACGAGAAGAATAAGAAGAAGAAGAAGAAGATTCTCCAAGGAGAGAATTCCGTTTTTTTCTTTTCAAAAATGAACAAAATTTCATAAAACAATTTTCACTCCATTCTCCAGGATTCACTACTACTAACAGAAACCAGAAATGTATAATGTTGGGTGTTGGGCGTGGAAGTGTGTATCCATGGTGTTCTCGATAATAAATTAGCGGGTCCTGGAGTTGATTTCAATTTTTGTTAGTTGGTTCAGGAACCTGAAGACATATATGAGTCCATTAATTGGTGCTTTTACGGTTATATTATCATGAAAATTTTATTATGAATCTTCTTCGTTTCATTTTTTATTTGGTCCAAAATCATTTTTTATGTTTAGTTCATGCTTTACCAATTCTATACACTATCATTATTTAATCTGGTTAGCGTGAATGGATCCCGTTATGCTATGCTCCTCCCCTTCCCCTCCCGAGTAACTCCCGTTACTCCTTCCCCGCCTCCCATAAGAGCAGAAGCAGATAGCCAGGCAGGAATGCGGCAATCCAAAAGCTTCTTCTGGCCAACTGGAAAACGAGATCCCAGATTCGAAAACCGAGAAATTGGCCTGGCGAGGTAGTTGGAATCGAGAGAGAGATGCGAAATATTGATTATTACACTTATTATTATATCAACTCGTTCCGGGGCCCATACTTATTAGGGACCATTTTTTTCGGGATCATCATGACGGAGATGATTCGTAAGAGATTTTTTTGAAAACTGGAAATTTTTCTTTTTCAAATCTGTCCACACCATAATTTGTGGGTGTGTGGTCCGTCCAGTCGGTCGGACCGACCGTTTGCATGGATGGTGGATCCCTCATCCTATCGTAGAGTGTGTCGTAGAGCTCACCGGTTCATGGTGCCTGGAATAAAAAAATTCTCCATGTTTGCCTTGGACCTAATTGAAATTTTTTCAAGGACATCCAAGTGGAATTGGATTTTAGGGCTGGAATTGAATTCAAACGCCCAACGCCCAGTATCATAAAAAAGGGTTCACGAGAATTCTGCCGCGTTGAACTTCCTGGATTGCTTATATTAATTTATTCATGATTTTATCATTTTATTACCGTTCGGTTATAGATCTTGTCAATGTTGCAATTCAATTATTGCTCAAACCGATTCACCGCGTTTGCCGTTTTGTTCATCATCATCATCATCATCATAATTTATCATCATCAACGGATGGCCGACTGGGGCATCAGAGATGGCCCAATTTGAGGTGGCCATTGATTTGTTGGGCATTGCTAACCATTACAACCGATGTTTGCTTTGCCACCCACCATTTCCATCATCATCCACAACATCCTCATCATGTACATTATTCATTAGGCACATTCAATCATAATCATCATCATCATCAAGCCAAAATGATTGAACAACGGCAGCAAAGCTTGAAGCAATCACCATCCGGATCCAGATTGTTTGACACCAATAACAACAGTGTTGAACGATCCAAACGGACGATTCTAATGATTTACGATGATTTGATTGCCAAACGCAATCTAGAACCATCAACCGGATCCGACAATCAAATCATCCCAATGCTAAACAATGATTCTGAATCAGCATTAATCCGGAATCCTGAAATGGTCGATGAAACGCCGCCGAAACAACGAGGATCAGAATCCTCCGCATCATTGCAGATGAAAGATGGAAAAAATCTTTGTCATCTAAGAAATCAATCTATTATTCAACGGACATCATCATCATCATCATCATCAATAATGGTGACAACATCCAATGGTGAATCCATGGCCGGCGTTGCCATGTGTGGAAACGATTCAGATACTTGTTTCTATCTAGATTCCAAATGCAATGGAGTCTCCGATTGTCCCAATGGATTCGATGAAAGCGTAGAAATGTGCGGTAAGCTTCGGGTTTTTTTTCTCATTTATATTTATTCTTTTTTCTTTACCATCAATTCTGCTTGAAAACAAATTGAATATTGAATGAGCATAGCAACAAACAAGCTGCCCGATGGTAAAGCAAAATAATCTTTTTGGCCATCATAACAATACGATTCACCGGATATGATGAATCTAATTTGAGCGGAAGTGAAATATTCAGAAAGGGAGGCCCGGAAAATCCTACCAGGCTAAGGGTGATAACCTGGATTACCTTGTGGATGGAATCTTTCTGTGGAACCCACATTATTCTGTAATAAATAAATAAATAAATTGAAAAAAATTCACAAAAACTGAATTGAAATATTTGAATTTTTCTCGAATGTTTCGATTTGCTCGAAAGCTCCTTACTTTAGAAAAAAAACCTCGAGTTCCGACAAAATTGATTCACCTAACATCGGATTCCGGGTTCGTTCGCTAATAATTAACCCTCGAACCTCTTGAACAACACAAATCCCTTCGGTTTAGAGGAGCTTTAGCTTTTTTTTGTTGCTTTTCCGTTTCTTCCTTGGATCGATCCCGGAATCAGGAATAATTGGCTTCAATTGGTCCTTAGCGAAAGAGCTAAACATCTGGAACATGTAGAATTTGTGCTTGTAGTGTGTACGATGTTCTGGCGTTTTTTTTCTGCCGTGCCAAGTGCCGGTGCCCTAGATTCATTGCTTATTTCACCCGGAATACATACTATGCATAATAATCCATACGTGTCTGAATGATCGTTATTGATCCAAAAAAAATGTTGCATCATAGTTCCGCGGATCCAACATCATCATCATCATCATCATCATCGCTGCTGGTTCCAACCAAGCGAACCATGATCGATTGCCACTGTCTGTCTGCCTGTTTGTCTGTCTGTCTGTCTAGCAAAACTTTTTGTTGATGTTGATGTTCGATCAATAAAGTGTCCCCCCTTTAGCATCATGTTCCAAGTCATGTTACGCAATAATCGATTAGGTGATTGAAGAACGAGAGAGAGAGAGAATATGCTAGTTGCCCTATAATGATGATGATGATGATGATCCAAGAATCTCAAAGAAGTATCCTTAGATAATTAATAGTGGATCATGGAATAAAAAATTCCATTCAGATCGCCCAATTTACCTAGTTTGTAAGCTTAGAGCGTGTTCCAATCAAGAATCCTTCTTCGAAGAACTAGACCGGAATTAATGCTGCTGCTGCTCTGTTTCTTGTAAGTCTGTGATCAGGCTAATTGACAACCTCGCTCAAATTGTATGATCAAAGCTAGGACAAGAGAAACAAGAGAACCAAATTCTGACGAGAGCAAACAAACCAACTCGAGAATCTCGAGAGAGAGAGAAAGCGAAAAAAAAATGAAATGCAATGAAATGTATTCAATTTCAGGATTCTCCGCCCACCAAACCAACCAACCACCCACCGACCGACCGATCCAACTGGTTTTTCCACGATGGAAACAGTAAATAATTAAATTATTACTCTGTTTGTTTCATCCACTTGTTTCGGCCCGAATGTATGTGTTGATCTTCTTGGGTTTCATGTTACCATTCGGCGATTACGCCCGAGATCCTGTATGTCTGAGCTTGACAAAACTGGCTGTTTTTGGCCTGTGTGTTCTTGTACATATTAGAATTGCAAACAAGAATCCATTGGGCGTCCCTCAATTACTATCGGATTCTTGTTTTCTCTGCAGTGTTTTCTTTGTATCAAATATTCTAATGTAGGTGGGAGGTTATCGTGTTTTGCACTGGCAGGGCTCCACCAAAACCAGATTCTAATTCACATTCCCATAAAATTAATTGGCCACGATTGTTTTTTCCATCTCTCTCCCTTCTCTCCCTCTCCCTCTCCATTTCTTGGAACTATTGTCTTCAATTATCCTCAACTCTGTTCCATACATTCGATTTAGTTGTTACTATAATTGCTTCATAATTGAATCTTTTACGGTTTTTGGAATTCATTATTCTCCAATCTCTTATTCTCTCTTTTACTCTCTGCACGAGAATCCCAAAGAGAATTCCATCGGTAAATCAGCTTTATTCTTATAAGGTCGATGGCAGGTAAGGATGCGAAAAGCAATTCGAACGAAACAAACGAAAAATTCGAACCGATTTTTTTTTCTTTTTTCTCTTTTTTTTGATGCGAACATTTTGTATTGTAACAGTAGCGTACCTTTGCCAGTGCTTAAGAGAAAGGGATGTCCAACCTCCGTTGCTGCCAAAGGAGGAGGAGTATACTTTCTCAATCATCCCTGCCTCCTCTCTCTCGATAGGAGATCGTAAAGCGCGAGGTTTTTCACCAATATCTCTTTGGTGAACTTGTTTCTCCCCGCCCTTTTCATATCAACATTGGACAACACCAACAGGGATTGGAGGAGGGACCAGGGCAAGAAGTGGTGGTTGCCATACACAATCAAACGCATGAAAATCAACATTTGCTACATTTGTGGGTGTTCTATTTGAATTTGCTACATTTTTGTTCGCATGGGCACACTGGGTAAAACTGACGATTTTAACCTAAACTGGGGCTATTTCTACCCAAACCAATTTTTCAAAAAATTCGCGAATTGCGCGCGAAAAAAAAATCCCGTTATAACATATGCACGTTTTCTTGATACCGTTCTTCAAGAACCTTGGAAGACACACATATATTCTTCAATCTTCAATTCTTAAGATGAATTTCCAGAGATTGGGCGTTGATATTGTTTGGATGGATATGAGATTCAGCTCAATTTCTTCAATTTCGGTTTCTTCAATGTTCGGCTTTATATATTTTCGTTTATGGGTTTCTGGTACATCCTCACAACGCCTCCCCCTTCAATGCTTTCCTTGGTATCCGCATGAATAATTCATGCGGACCATTTCGGATGTCTTTATTTCGAATTTCTTATCCCCTATTTTCTATCTGTTCCATTGATGACAGGATGTATGGATCATGAATTTCAATGCAACCAAACGTGTATTGATTCATTATTGATTGTTTGTGATACGAAAATTGATTGCCAAAACGGAGCTGATGAAGAAAATTGTGGTAAGTTGTTATTGTTATTTGTTGTTATTGTTGTTGTTGCCTATTTTGGTGCATCCTGTTGTTGGTTTTTCAATGTTCGCACTTGGATTCTTCTTCGAATCCCCGTATTCTGGATAAATTCACCATCTGCATCAAAACGGTAGACGAAACGATTTCCTGGAAGCATAATTCCTGTTTTTGTTTGGGGATTCATTAGGATTCTCGGTTCATATAAATAATAAACCCCCAGGTTCTTTGTTCGGAAGAAGATTACCCAGGAAATTCTCGATCAATTTACTAGGGAAAATAAGGAGAATTAGGACACACAAAAAAAATGATTCGGATTCGTGTGAATTTGCGTCATGAGGCTTCGTGTTTTGATGGATCGAAAAATCGATTCATCCGTTATAATGATCATTATTATCATAATTATGGTGATTATGAGGGCCGATTCTATTATTAGCATGCTATTCATAATAGGAATTGCAATCCAGATTCTCTCTTTGGTCAAATTTAAATTTGGCAAGGTTCTTCTTTTTTTTGTGCTAGCTATAATTCTTTTTTTTCATCCTTTCAGAAACCTACGTTTGTCCGGAGACACATTTCAAATGCAACAACCATTTTTGTATACCCACCGATAATGTATGCGATTTTCAGGACAATTGTGGCGATAATTCCGATGAAGAAGCATGCAGTAAGTGAATTCCGAAACATTGCCAATGGGTTGACCCCCACACAACCCTTTCCATTCTCCGCTCTGGCTGTGGATACTGTTGTAAATCAAACGTTAAATGTCATTATCATTATAATTCTTCTTTGACATTGGTTTCTCCTTTCGTTCAATGATCCATGCTCTCTATCCAATGCTCATCATTTTTGTTAGACACTTGGTTTCTATGTACATTATACGTTCCGTATAAATGATTCGGATCCCGAAGGGCGCAATCCCTCAAATACTGATCGAAGACAAAAAAAACCCAAGAACGCCTTCGTTATCTGTTTTGGTTCGGATATTCGGGTATTCTACTGCTGCCGCCACCACCACCACCATCAGTCTAGTTCTGGGAAATATATTTTCAAATCATCAATTCCGAACGCCCCGAATAAAGCTAGACATTCGAAGACTAATTACAACAATGACAACGACAGAAATTGTGAAATGTTTGTAAGCGAATGGGCGTGCGTGTGGGCGTGTGTGTGTGGTTAGCAACCCATTTTCATTTGGGAATTATCATTTCTTCATTCTGCCAATCTGTGGTGATTTCTCGTTGGCTGTTTGTTTGTTTGTTGGTCTGTTTGTCTGTTTGTTCAGAAATTTCATGGCTCACAATCGAGAAAACCAGATTAGCAAACATGCTGAAAATGTTGCATCCAACAGCAAAAGTCGCAAAAGCTTTTTGCGCAGATAAAAAAAAAGTTCCAACGTTTTAGAACATGTTATGCAATGGACGAAAACGAAAATACTTTTTTTCTGGGAGAAACACGGCTGCTCATTCCAAGATAGAAGTGTCATTTTCAGATGTGCATCGGAAACAAATTGTCCAAATCCAAGTTTGACAATATTTGTTCACGAAACGAAAGGCTTGCTTGCGTGTTTGATCAAAAACGGAGAACAACAGAGAACGAAAGAAGCCAGTCTTTTTTTTCTGATTTTATCGTCCTGTCTATCAGAATATGTTTTAGCTTTTTTTCCCTCGCCTCTCGACTGGTGAATATCGCTCGAGTAATTTTCATTGCAATCTCCGTTTTCGGGATACAGGGTTCTCCGGGAATGGAAGTTTGATAAGCCTTAACTAATACCGTCACTAGGCCCTAAAGCCGCCAGCATCATGGCGAACTTATTCGAGAGCTAGAGAGAGAGAGAAGAAATCACGGGATAGCAAAAATCATTCTGGTTCCGTGGGAAAAAATCAATATTTCCGGCCATTTTTTCCCGCTGGCCGCAGATCCGTCCGTTCGAAACAGAACCAAAAAAAAATAATAATTTTGCTAAAACTTTTAAATGGATTTTTTTTTTGCAGCGGCAAACATACTCCCACACAAACACACACAACCATTTTTTCCCAAAATCCCTGAATACCAACGAATCCTGTTCCAACGAATGGAACGGACAGATTTGACCGATTTTTTCTGTTGTTTCTACTTTCTTTCTCTTCCCCCTCCCCCGATATCCCACCGTTATCTTTTTTCTCCTCTTTCCCCTGCCCAATCCATGGTTCCTCTTAGCACATCGTGCCTGTTGGTTTGGCGAATATAAATGCGACAATGGACAATGTATCCAAGCGTATGGTGTTTGCAATGGACAAAATGATTGTGTGGATGGTAGCGATGAGAAACAATGCAATCCGATGGGTAAGCCAGAATCCGCTAGAATCCGATTATTTCTCTGGACAAAATTTTAGTATTTTATTTTTTCTTTATATTTTCTTTGTTTTTTGTTTTTTTTTGTTTTTGGTTGGGCGCCAAAGACCGTGCTCGTCCTAATTTTTATTTGGCGCCTGAGACTTAGACAAGATCGATACACACTGTTGTTGTCTTGATCGTCGCAATGTTTTAAAATGATAAGAATCTTGTAGTGATGGAACGAAAAAAAAAATTCCGGGCGCCAGATTTTGCCGCTGGTACGACCATAATAATGCTTGTGAGTGTGTGTGTGTGTGTGTGTGGGAGTGTTTGTGTGAGTTGATGTGTGGTAATAATGGTTGTAAGGCACCCTGTCTTTCTGGTAATGACCCATCATCAAGTAAATCATAAACTGTCTAACTTCCAAATAATGCCATGGCGCCATTCTCAGGCTCCATTGTAAAGGATGTTGGTTGAAGGAAATTGAAGAAAAATTCCCGGGCAACCTAGGATGTTCAGAATCTTTAGAAACGAACGAATAAAAAAAATATGAAACCAACCATTACAGGTTGATACATCCACACCCACACACACACACACATACGCACAATTACCAGAATCAAACAAACAAACAAAATGGTTGAAAGTGGTTTCCCCAAAATGTATGGTTTCCCTACAACGAAACAAATGTACACACAGCATGCCCGAGTGTGTTTGGAACATTCTGTCAATTTAGGTTTCATGGACCACGATCAAACAAAAATATTTCAAACAAATTCAAATGCGTGGGCCAAATGGCTGAAAATTTTCACATTTTCAGCTAATGTTAGTTAATGTTGTTCCAACAACAACAACAACAACAATTTGACGTTAATGTACTCGAGACATATACTAACGATAACTTCCAACCAAAGAATCTTCCAAAATATACAATCAAAAGATGAAGCCCATTTTCTTGATAATTGGATACTTCTTAAGCCTCTCCTCAAGAGTTATACACTCTTAGGATACACATTCATTTTTTTTGGTTCCCGGGTTGGAGTCCCGGGCCCTGTGTGCTTTGAATGAATCTCAGCAGCAGAAGCGTATTTGACAGTTTTACAAAGTTAATTGATTGCGATCCAAATAAAGATCCTAAATTGGAAGTGGAAATCAAACCCGAACAAAAAAAAATATTCTTTACTATTGAACTAATTGACCAAAACTTTTTGGGGCACAATACTACCCGCCCGATTGCAATCGGAATCGGATCCCTCTTTGGCAGATCCCAATCGCGCTGGAACTGGTTCAATTTGTCCCATTTTTTCTTCTAAAAAGAAAATTTCATTTTTTTATTTGTATTTATTTGTTGTGTGCGTGTGTTTGTCCAGAATTCCCTTGATTCTTTTGGTCTGTTTGCTAAATTTCGTTTCAATTATCTAGATTTTGTCACATGTAGCCAAACCGGGATAACCGTACACCGTTCTTTATGGTGCGATGGCCGTACTGATTGTCCCATCAATCATGAAGATGAGCTTGGTTGTAAGTAAACTTTAATTTCTTTTTATTTTATTTTTCTCTTTCCGTCTTCTTCTTCTTCTTCGTCTTCTCCTTCTTATTCTTATTCTCCCGTATCTTCAATTCAATTCATCCATTCTCATCCTTCTTGTTGGAACACACTTGAAACGCCAAATAATCTTTTTTTTTGGTCTTCTAACATATCTCATCGCTCTCCCTATACGTCGTTCATTTTCCTTTTCCTTTGTCTGGTGGCTACTATCCGTATCCGTGTCTTAATGTAAACCTAGAAAAACTTTGTGTTTGTCGAGTGGTGGAGAATTGCTACCAAAACTAGAAACTTTTTTTTTATATATTGTTATTATTTTTCATTTTTGTTCGCTCATTTTTCCACGAAACTTTTCATCGCCATGGTGTGTGTGTGTGTGTGTGTTTCCGGCGATTCGTCAAATATATGAACGAAAAAAATGAAAATTCTTTCGTTTCGCCGAATTTTTCTCCCGCGAATCTTTTTTTTTCTCCGGAAAAACGCCGAAAACACTATGAAAAAATGCAAAACAACCAAAAAACAAAATGAAAAAAATAACATTTTCATCTTGCACCCCAACGAAGACGCCTACCAAATGCATTCATTTGCTTTGGGTAGGCTTAGCCCATAAGCGCTTGTTCCTGCACTTGTTTCTTTCTTTCTTTTTTTTTGTTGCGTTCGATTTTTTTTTCCAAAGACGCCGCCCAATCACCGCCGTTCTTCTACATCTTTACCGCCCCCTAAAACATTTAACAATACTTCATGATGATACTTGACATTGGTTTTAGTCACTGGTGTTAGGGATTGTACAATCTATGGAAATATGTGAACGTTTGCGTGCGTTCAGTGAACACCGCTGTTCCCCATTGCTGCTCCTAAGGGTGGGTTGACCAAATACTTGTTCGTTTGGTTTGTGGGGATCGGCATTATCCTATAATGCACGCATGGACACTCCCATTATGCTCTTTTTCTACACGCAAACACACTTGCACAAATCTTCATCAGCCAATTGAATCATAATTCATTCCATGCATGAAGTGCTAAATGAGCGAAACAGAGGCTGAGAGCGAGAGAGAGGGCGGAGAGAGAGAGAGAGGGAAAAGAAAAACTGATCTAAATGAATTCACAAAATACATGATGATTTTATATGGAAATTTATTCAGAAACAACAACAATAACAACAAAAACTTCCACTTCCCCTTCCTCTCAACATGGCGCCCACACATTTTCCTAACCAAAAATCACGTTTTTTTTTTTGCTGGTCCCGACAAATTCCGATAGTGGATTCTCTCTTTCTCTCTCTATCTATTCTCTATCCTCTATCTCTAGTCTCAATCTCGCTTCTTTCTGCTTTTCCGTTTCTTCCTTCTTGGGTGATGATTACGCAAAACGGTCGGAACCGAAAAATGGCGCCCAATAGAATCGTGGGCGTTATTGTGTGTGCGTGTGTGTGTGTGTGCAGGGTTTTTTTTTCATCGTTATTATTAAATATTGATTAAGTGATACCATGTTTTCTATCCTGGGTTCCTAGTATTTTTCGCACTTATCCTGGAAGCTCAAACACATACACACACACACGTATACACTTGTTCGCGTATAATCTGTCGAATGGTTTCCAATTTGTTTCACGCGCGGGATATTTTTCGGGATACTTACGGATTCTGTGTAGTGCTAGTTTGATGATGATTGTTATAAATGGCATGGCAAGCAAAAAAATTGGTTCAAAGTTAAATGTTAAATGTGGCCAAAGATTATTGAAAACCTTCAAAGCGAGAGCGAGCGAGAGAGAAAAACATTTCAATTGAAAATGAAATTTAATTTCGGGAAACGTTTAGTCTCGTAATGAAAGTTTCGCCTGACTGGCTTGTTAGGACAAGCTAGAATCCCTTAATGTCGGTTGGACCAGGATTTTCAATTAGGTCTTGGAACATTCTCCTTGAATCTTCCCTGATAATTTCCAGGCGGATCATAATTGGCCACCACATAGATGCTGGAACCTTTCTGAGCAAATCCAATGCCCATTTGTTTGGAATCACGCCAAACAACCTGGGTAAAATGGCCGGTACCGGAACTAAATCCAGGATTGTTGAAATTATATTTATGGATTTCATTGTACCAAGCATCTACAGGTTCATTTCCATCTACCGTAACACGGGTTCCACCCTTGTAGAAGATGTTCTCACCGTATTTGTTGTTGGATCGATGTTGCATTCGACCAATATTGGCCAAATGATTGGCCCATTCTTGGGCATAGTCACAAAGCTTTGTTTGGAACAATAACAAAATGATTTCCTTTCAACAAAAAAACAATTCTTTTCGGATTACCTCTCTGGATAGGCTCAATTTGGGACATCCATGTTTAGCTCGGTACATGTTATGTTGATCCAAAGCTTGTTTCTCCAGGTCGTTTTTGGCCATGGCCCCTCCTTTTGTCGATGATCCGGTGTCGGTTTCTGGTTCGATTTTCAATTGTTGTTGTGCAGAAATCGGGCACGATCCTTTGATTCCGGGCGTGACTCGTTTGGTGGTAATCGTTTCAGTAACAACGGTACGATCCGATTCAGTCCATTGTTTGGTATTGGTGGTGATGGATTCCATTCTGGCGCTGTGATTTATCCAAGACGAGTGTCCGGAATGAACAATGAGCTTATAAATCAAAATCAGTCAAAATAAACAACAATCCAAATTTAAATTTTGCGATAAATCATTCCAATATGGGTGAGGGTTAATTTATATATACACCTCAAAAAGAACGATCAAGAGTTGAGCAATTGAACCCGCTGATAGCATGGCGCGATCGCCCTGGAAACATCCGGTATCTATTGGCCTTGTTACGCCAAACGCCAAGGATTTGGATCGAGGGACACAATCCAAATTAAAACGCAATAAGAGCCCTTGAACATACAAACGCACCCATCGAACGTGTTGAAGCATCTGTCAGTTGATTGGCCAGACTGGTTTCACAGGTTGTCAAACAGACAAACTTGTCAACTTTGGGTGCTATGCATCAATCCAGAAATCATTATTGTTTTAGGGATTAGCAGAGGTTTCGGTTTAATACATGCCATTATGTTTTTGGATCTCCAGGACAACACACTTACACACACACATCTAAACATCTCTGAAACTCTCTTTCTCTCTCTTTCTCGGTATCGGTAATTGTGATCCATTGGATACGAATGTGGATTGATATTCTTTTTGTAGTATCCTTTTCTTTTTGGGTTTTGGTTACCGTTGGGCGTCAACAAAATTTCACCCAACATTTCGGAATGTCGGTTGTGGCTTGTAGCTTTGCAATCAAAACAACAAGTATATGATAATAAACATACATTATTGCCTTTTT
Organism: Amerodectes protonotaria; assembly: GCA_025882695.1. Taxonomy (NCBI): domain Eukaryota; kingdom Metazoa; phylum Arthropoda; class Arachnida; order Sarcoptiformes; family Proctophyllodidae; genus Amerodectes; species Amerodectes protonotaria. The sequence goes on from JAOZJS010000098.1 coordinate 44,812, forward strand.
CTGTGTCAATCCTCTTTTGTTGTTTCCCTCTAAAATTATCATCAACCTCTGTGGCATCCTATTGTATTGTCAGCGACCATAAAATCAAGTCAGTCACAAGCTCGATATGTTCGATGCTATTTTCACTTGAAACCGCTTGACGATTTCGCAAACCTCGGTGCCTCTGTCGGTGCATTCTAGATCCGGAAATTACCAAAATGTTTGCGTTGACAAAATCCGATCCCTTTATGATTGACCCTATCCAGAACGTGTTTGGATCCGCAGTTCATCCAAAGCACTTGAATGGAATACCATCAGGAAATGGTACCTCTAGATCTAGATCTCGATGGGATCTGAAACTGAAAACTTGATACATAAATAATTTCATTTTGTTGGATGTTTGTACGTTCTCAAACAGACAGACAGACAGACAGACCAAAATATGATATTCACCAGAATGGATTCTTGCCATTCATTCATGTTGGGAATATTGAGATAATAATAATAAATAGCAAAACTACCCAAACGGAAAGGCGTACTATATAGGATTTTCGGATATGGCGCCTTACTTTTTCTCGAGGCGAAAGTAGGGCGTCAATTTTTTTTGCGCTGGGTAAAGAATTTTGGTTTTAATTTAAATTTGAGAATAAATTACACGAGAACCCAAATAATGATTGATAATGTCAAAATGGCGAAGACATCTTTTTCTCTCTTTCGGTTGAGCGAATCTTTTTATTCCTAGCAAAATGGGACATTTTTTTTAAATATAAAGAATGTAGATAAACGTCTTTTCTTCGTGATAATCGAACCATACGATTCAATTCAATTTGGATGATTTTTTTTCTCTCCGGATGTTTGGCGGCCCCTTTTTGATTTTTGTTGTTGTTGTTGTTTCAGGTAAAGAAGAATGCGGCCCAAACGAATTCCGTTGCCAGAATAGCAGATGTTTGGCCATGGGTAATCGTTGTGATACAATTTGTGATTGTGCTGGTACCTGTGAGGATGAACAAAATTGTGATATGTTTTATAGTAAAATTGATGGCAAGTTTTACTTTTTTTTCGAAATAACGGGACATGTCCCGGTTCAACAGCTAAATTGTCTTACATATACTTTCAAAAAACATTTAGGCGTCAATCATTGTTCACCATCGAAAACGATCAGTTGCTCATTGTCCGATGATGGCAAATATGTTGATCGTTGTTTGAATAATGATCATGTCTGTGATGGCCATAATGATTGTCCACGGTTGTTCGATGATGAATATGGCTGTCCGTATGGCGGTCAGTATTATCCATTCTATCTGGATGATTTTTATTGGTTTGATCAATTGGTCGATTTCGATTTTAGGCTACACTGAAACAGGATGCAAACAACTGGAAGATCATTTTTGGTGCCCGAAAGAAGAACGCTGCTTGCCCATTTCGGTTCGTTGTAACCACATCCAAGAATGCATTGATGGCTTCGATGAATCCGACTGTGGTGAGTTGTGGAGATAATGTGTTCTAATTTGAAAATCACTATGATTCTGATCAACTTCCGGTTTCCCGCTCGAAGTGTTTGATCCTTGTAGAACGGATGAATTCCGGTGCCAGAATGGACAATGTATTCCTGCTGGTAAACATTGTGATTCGACATTTGATTGTTTCGACAAAAGCGACGAAATCAATTGCCACAATCATACATGCGCAGCGGGACATCGACGTTGTAGATCGGGACAATGTATCCTGGACACAATGTGGTGTGACTATTTCACCGATTGTCTGGATCATTCAGATGAGGATCCCGAACAATGCCGTGCTCATCGACCATCAACATACACCATTGACTGTGATAATCGACATGAATTTCGCTGTGATAATGGCCAATGTATACCCCAACAGTTTAGATGTTTGTTGACCGAAGATCCACGACAAATATGCGCTGATCGTTCCAATTTGAATGGTTGCAGAAATTTCACTTGTAATCAAACAACCAGTGTTAAATGTGCCGGAAATTTTTGTGTTTCACAAACGCTCAAATGTAATGAAAGATTGGATTGTCCGGTTTTGAGTGACTGGGCTGATGAACAATTGTGCCGTAAGTAATTTCTCGAGCCTATCCGATCCTGAAACTTCAAAGACAAATGATAAATAAACAACAACAAAAACAACAACCGACAAACCAAAATCAAATCCAAAAATTTCGCCTCGATGATTCCAGATTCGGGTGTGTTTGTTTGCTTTGGCGTCGAATAAAAATTAATGATAGCCTCTCCATGACCAATGCTTGATCATGATTGAGATTGTTCTTTCAACCAGAAGCAAAGAATACTAGTTACAAACTGGATTCGAATGAAAACATTTCGGCTTCCTAGAATCCTTTCATGTTGACAAAAAATGATAGCAATCCTGGTGCCAGGATCTAGTTGACGTGAAAAAAAATTAAAATTAAAATTTTCCGTTACAATAAAGACAAACAATCATGTTTACATTTTAGGATTTATGCTCAAGCAGTTCTGGAATCTGATCGATGAAATGTTTGATTTTGGAAGCAAGTTCTGGGTTGGGCGTCGGTTAAAACCACGATGAGATGTAAAATGTTAAATTTTCGTTGATTTTCTATTCCAAAATAGCATTTTACTGTTCTGATTGCCCGAAATGTCCATGCATTGATACCACGATCAATTGCTCGGATCAAGGTTTAACATCCATACCGGGCTCGATTGAAGATCAAATTTTACGAATGTAAGTTAATCGTCCGATCATATTTATGGCTCATTTCCGGTGTTGATCAAAAATCAATTCAGTCCTAGGATCGATGTTCCTTTCTTTTTTAAAGTTTTAGCGTTTGTGAGTTTGTTTCCGCTTTGAAAGCATCGATCATTGCTTTGCATTTCCTTCCAACATTCCAATCATTCATTTATATTGAAAAATTTTCCATTCAATAAATTCTTTTTCTTCTCCAACTTCTTGTTTCTCCTTTTATTCCGACCAAAAAAAAATTTCGAATCTATTCACTTGCCGTGAAAATGATGATGATGATGATTCGATCATGGCCACCCCCTAAATGGGTTCGAAAATCCAAGGATATTGAAAGGAAATCTATTGGGTCAAAATTTAACACTGAACATGTTCAATCGTTTGGATCGTATGCATATGATTGATTTGAGCGAGAATCAAATCCATTATATTCCGCCTGGCCTATTCCGTAAGCTTTGGAAGCTAAGAATCTTGTAAATATATTGCAAAATGAAAATGAGCCCCATTCTAACCAAACGGTTTGATAATTTTTTCCCTATTTCCGGTCCTCTCCAATCTAAGACATCTACGCAAGAATATGATCGAAATAATTGATTCCTATACTTTCACCGGATTGCCACATGTTGGAACATTGTAAGTTTTTGTTTTTGTGGATTTGAATTTTTAGTCATTAGTACCATCGCCGACAGATGGCGACACTGTTCGACACAGAACGTGAAGCGCAAGAGAATTTTTTTCCGAGAAAATGTAATGCAGTGAAGCCAACTTTAAAGGGTACAGGGGCAATGCAATTCTTTGCGCCCGTTTTTCCGACCAAGCTTCAATTCGAAGGGCTCTAGATTTTTTTCCAAGAAAATACAATGAATTAAAGTCAACTTTCAAAACAAGGCGCGAAAAACCGAACGTGAAGCGCGTTAGAATTTTTTTCAAAAAAATGCAATGCAGTGAAGCCAACTTTCAAGAGTTCAGGGGCACTGCAATTCTTTGCGCCCGTTTTTCCGACCAAGCTCCAATTCAAAGGGCTCTAGATTTTTTTTTCAAGAAAATACAATGCATTAAAGGCAACTTTGAAAACAAGGCGCGAAAAACCGAACGTGAAGCGAGTTAGAATTTTTTTTCAAAAAAATGCAATGCAGTGAAGCCAACTTTCAAGAGTTCAGGGGCAATGCAATTCTTTGCGCCCGTTTTTCCGACCAAGCTCCAATTCAAATGGGCTCTAGATTTTTTTCCCAAGAAAATACAATGCATTAAAGTCAACTTTCAAAACAAGGCGCGAAAAACCGAACGTGAAGCGAGTTAGAATTTTTTTCAAAAAAATGCAATGCAGTGAAGCCAATTTTCAAGAGTTCAGGGGCAATGCAATTCTTTGCGCCCGTTTTTCCGACCAAGCTCCAGTTAGGAGCGTGAGAGAATTTTTTTACGAGAAAATGCAATGCAGTGAAGCCAACCCGAATGATTTTCCATCCCTTTGCTTGTGTTTCGATTCGTATTAGAAGCCTGAATGGTAACCGTATACGTTTGATACGTGAACATGGATTCAGTGGCCTAGCTTCATTGAAAACATTGTAAGTTTGTTTGTTGATTGATCGGTTGGTTGGTTGGTTGGTTTGTTTGTTTGTGTTTCTCAATTGTTTCTCTATTCTTGATTGGGCAGAGATTTAAGCAATCAACGTATTACATCATTGAATAAGAATTCATTCTCTGGGCTACGTTCATTGAAAAATCTGTAAGTATGACGCCCGACGCCTAACCAAGTAAATATTTACTTTCTTTTTTTTCGGGCCGACATGTTCCTCGGCGGGTGATTAATGGATTGGAACGTATAGCGATTTATCAAACAATCAAATAACGGAGCTTCTCGATGGTGTATTCACCGGACTAACCAATGTTATTTCAATGTAAGTATTTTCTGTTGTTATTTATACTTGGATGGATCCACTGGAGCGTTTTGTATTCTCTTTACCCTCCCTTCCCCCTTATCCTGCCCTGGATCCACAGTGATCTTCGTGGTAACAAAATCAAAAACGTTGGATCGAAAACGTTCCAAGGATTGAATACACTGAAACAAATGTAAGGCTGCTGACTGACTGAAATGACGGCTGATCATCCGATCCAACAAGTTGTAATCGTTGTAATTTCTTTTTTCTCCATCCTCATTAGAACCTTTGATGAATTCCGTTTCTGTTGCTTGGCACGCCACGTGGAGAATTGCTATCCGCCTCCCAATGAATTTTCCTCCTGCGAAGACCTAATGTCCAACACAATACTGAGGATCTGTATCTGGTGTTTGGGGTCGATTGCTTTGATTGGAAATCTGTTTGTTATATTATGGCGAATCAAATATCAAACCATCAACCGTGTACATTCGTTTTTGATCATCAATCTTGCCCTTGGTGATTTGCTTATGGGCATCTATTTGTTGATCATTGCCAGTGTGGATTCTTATTACCGGTAAGCCCGATGACCGATAACGGTTAATTAATAACCTTGACTTTTAACCCTTTTTCCACCATTAGCGGAATCTATTTCATCGTGGACGCCCGCTGGCGGCAAAGCTCCTTGTGTCATTTTGCCGGATTTCTCTCCACACTTTCATCGGAAATATCGGTGTTTTTTTTGATTGTGATTACATTGGATCGTTTGATAACCATCACATTTCCGTTTCGGATCTATCGTATACTAACGGATTCTAAAGAAGCCAAATGGATCATCATCACATTGTGGTTGGTGGCCATCCTACTATCCGGTTTACCATTGATACCGGTGGAATATTTTGAAAATTTCTACGGCCGTTCCGGTGTTTGTTTGGCGTTGCACATCACCCATGAACGCCCAAACGGATGGGAATATTCCGTGTTTATATTTTTAGTTTTAAATCTAATCTCCTTCACATTGATATGTGGCTCCTATCTGTGGATGTTTTTCGTTGCACGTAACACTCAAATGGCCGCATCCGGTCGTTACGTAACGGCTGCTACAACCGAGACCAAAGTACAAAATCGTATGGCACGTAGAATGATGTTCATTGTGATGACGGATTTTTTCTGCTGGATGCCCATCATCATGCTCAGTATTGTTTCATTGTTTGGCGTTCGGATACCGCCTCAAGTGTTCGCCTGGATAGCCGTATTTGTGTTGCCGTTGAATGCTGCCGTTAATCCTACACTGTACACCTTGTCCGGTTTATCCTGGAGCGGTTGGAATCGTAATAATAATCATAATCGTTCAAGTAAATCCACTTGTTGTTCACCGAACAGCTTGCTAAGTCATCATTCACACTTTGCGCATACACATCCCAACAACAATGGTAACCACAATTCGAACAATAACAACAACAATAACAAACCATTATCATCGGCCACCAACTCGGTGACCAGCCAGATTACCACCGCCCACAGCAACAGTATTGATCTTCGCCCAAACCGGAAATCATCAAATACTTGCTCAAAATCATTGCTACACCATCATCATGATCTTGATGATGTTGGCGATGGCGATGGTGAAAGTGGTGGTGGTAAAGAGGATGGAAAAGATGGGATTGAAAACCATAATCATAATCAACACCACCAACAACATCAGCACTATCATCACCAAAACCACAAGAACAACGACAATTGTGCCAAAACAAGCTATCTGTAATATTTTATTTTTTCGTTCGTCTAGAACGGACATTTGTGAAACACAAAATAAAGAATTTCCAATTGGAAACAATGGAATGCCATTTCAGTTGTGTCTATGTCGAACATATCCACATTACTGGGTCATTTTGATGAATGAATCAATTTGAATCAATGAATCATTCGGGTCATTTGGAAGGAATGTTGTTGGAACGAAACGCCTGTTACGGGAATACCATATAATACCATTATAGGGGATCACCACCACCAAGCCACCACACCATAATTGGTTACCATTCATTATCATCATCATTATTATTATTATGTTGTGTGGTTGTTGTTGTTGTTGTTCGATCAATACAAACATGGTTATAATGGTTATGTTCCAGCCAACAATGATTCTTACATAATTATCACCTTTTGTCCATTATCATCGTTATTGTTGTTGTTGTTGCAATCCGAATGCCAGTCTCGAACAAAAAACAAACTCCGCGGATACAAATTTTTCTCAAGAATGACTAACAAATGCCATTTCATGTCATGGGATGTGTTGGGCGTCATGATGTTTGATTCGGCGATTTGGAATGTGATCCAGGACAACAACAATACGTGTACGTACGTACGATTATGTTCATAATCAATCTGACTTGTTGCTGTTGTTGTTGTTGTTTTTGGTTGTTACCATCTCCTCCTCCATCAGCCTTATCCCTCCTTGGCAATCTGACAATCACGAGTACACTTGATGTATTCTTGTTGTTGGCGCGTCCCAAGATGCCTGTTGAGCGTTTGTTTGGATGTTAATAAGGTTTTGGGATATGCATAATTGGCTATGTGAAATAAATATTAATAAAAAAACAACACAAGAATGCTAAAAATAGCCACCAAATCGAAGTACATTCGGTTATTTAGCCAGCCAAATGGTTGATGCTGTGTGTGTGTTTCTGCTTGCACTTTTGGCGCAACAAGCTTTCAAGCCGACAAACCTAAAACGGTTAATTTTTGTTGCTGTTACTGTTACGGTTGTTGTTGGCGTTTTGCCCCACCTTCAAAAAATGCTTAGGATTAGTATGGTGGCTCTCTACTGATTTCTAACTAACTAACTGACTGACACTGGACGACACTCCCACTCTCTGCTATTGCTCTCTCTCGTCCAATCCAATCGAACATTCAATTTTAGTAATTGGGTTTGTCCAGCCAATATCTACATGTATAATTGATAATTGCGCATTGCGCACTGTTATAGTGTGGAAGCCTGTAAACAGAGGCAGATATCAATCGCTATTGGCTGTTCACTCTCCTTCTCTTCTTCTGTCTTTGTCTTCAAGGCAGTACCCTCCCCTTATGTTTTTGTACTGTTTAGTGTTAGTACTTATAATCAATTCAACCCATTCAATCCAGCCAATCGTTTGAGATGGAGGGGCTGAACCACCGGCGTTCAATTGTCATGAGGATTGAAACTTTTTTGCTGTTGTCGTTGTTGTTGCTGTTGTTGATGGGCGGTGAGAACCGCGCCGAGGGATGGTGGAAAATACATAAATAAGAGGATGATAATAATGATGATATAATAATAATAATAATAAAAGGATATCTATTACTGAAAGGCTTGAAAGGTTGGAAGGCCGAAAATTGATTCAAACAACAAAAAAGTGTGAGAGAGTGAAAATTGTCCGAAAGTTAAAAATAGTCGCACGGCTGCTGTGTCCAGTGTCCAGTTCTCCAAAAGGCCATTTTTCTTGTGGTCGTTGTTGTTCTTTTCTTATTTCCATCTCCACTTGAGATTGGATGCGATTGGAGATGGAGCTCGAATGAACGATGGATGATTTACAACCTCGAAACGAACCCAAAACCAACCAAACTGACCACCGTTGGCCACTTTCTGTGGCCTGAACACAACTGACAATCTATTTTCAGGTTGCCCGCGCCAAGATGCCGCTGTGAGAAGTGAGAATGTGGAGAAAATAAAAGCTAAAATCAAAGCTAAAATCCCCGGTATGTGTGTGTGTGCGTGTGTCCCAATGTCCAACTCGGGCAGCATCTGTTAGGACTTTGGCGCCAAATTCAACCCTTTCCAGTTGCCGTTATGTTTGCAATGTTTGGCTCAAAATATGGACAAAACAAAACCATGAAATGACCATCAAAAAGAAATGTGAATGTGAAATGGAAACAGAAAATGGAGATCATGATCATTCAATTTTCCTGATAAAATTGTCCACCATTGTCCACCGTGTTCACCGTGGTTCATTCTTATTTTCTATTTTTTCCCCAAAGGGTTATTATTATGATTATTATTACCATCATCATCATGATCATCATCATTGTCGTCCAATGTCATTGGTTCGGGAAAAAATCGAATACTGGAACACACACACATTCAACAGGTAACAACATTGAACTTGAAAACCAAAAAAATAAAGGTTCCCACAATGTATCAATTCAACACAATCGTGGTATTCTGGTTTTTTTCTGGATCAAATTTTAAAAATTTCCAAAAATCGTTACCATCTTGCATCTTGCGTTTGGCCTTGTTCTTGATGTGTTTGTTTATTTGTTTGTTTGTTGTGGCCATCCATCTTTGCACAATCTCTTCTATTCTTTGCCCTGCTTATCATTATTGTCAATCTTGCGCTTGATGAAGGTGGCTGGTGGTGGTGGTGGTTTGGTGCCAAATCTTCAAGGCACGAATTCTCCTTGTTTGCTTATATTATTATTTGAATTATTTCATGCTTTTAGTGCGCGCAACGAAGATGCCAGAAACCGAAAATAGTTTTGCGTGCTTTCAATCAATTCCATGGACATCAAGAAGAAGAAAACATCCAACCAGGCTGCCATATAACCACCACCATTGCTAATTTACAGCAGCAGCAGCAACAAGATGAAGATGATGATGAAGACTAGACAATCGGACAACTACAACCAGAAGAAGAAGAAACCGATGGTCGGGCAACAGGTAGAAGAAGAAGAAGAAAAGCCATCGAGCCTAAGAAACAATTGAAAAGAAGAGAAATGAGCACACACATTGGCGGCTGGCCATAGTTCAGATATAATTAGCAGCTGAATATATAAACGATTATCATCTGCAAACGAGAACAACAAGAAGAACCCTGGACAAAACAAAAAAGAAGAAGAAGAAGGATTGGCACACTGGCATACAAACAAAAACAAAAAGCTGGCTACAAATTCGATTTCAAAGGATTTTCGCCAGCCAGTTAGCTAGTTAGTTAGTTTCGGGGATATTTCCGACAACACACCACCACCAACAACAACAACTTACTTTCACCAATGGAAAACGCTTTTCCCCGACAAGACACAAAACAGAAAAAACACGCAAATCACGATCCGACACGATACAATCCAGCCTGGCCCGGTAAAGTGTATTCCCGTTATCGGGAGTGGAGATCGGGTGTAGCTGATCGGATCCGGTTTTGTTTGTTTCACAATCCGACACCGGAGATCCGATAATCAAATCAAATGGATCAGCCAATGGAGAGGAGAGGAGAGGATAATAAAAGATAAATAAACCGCACCGCAGGCAACATTGAGACATGAGATCGGGTAATGTGCAAAAAGATCTTCAAAATAAAAAATCGACGATCCAACAATCAAATCATCATCATCATCATCTTCGGGAAACATTGATAAACCGGATTAACCTAAATTTTTTTTAAAAAAAACACACACACAGATTAACCATTTATTTGATTTGGCAAGAAAAAAGCAAGAAGCAAAAAATAAAAATATATAAGATTTTCAGGTTCATGCGAAAAAGAGAATTTTCCTGTTTCGATTGTCAAGGAGAAATTCCGGTTTGATGTGAACAACAATCCAAACGGTATCTCGTTCTCGCTCTCTCACGCTTTTTTCTTTGAATTTTTTTTTGGTCGGGATTTCCAGCATCATCATCCACATCCACATCATCCTGATCGTTCAAGTTTTTTTTTATTTTTAATCCACTTGATCCCAGATGATTTAAGAGGGACCATCATGTTGGCCATTTAAGGGGCGGCCATCCATCCATCACCATAAAGTTTGAATGGATGGTTGGATGGACAGAGCCCGAAACAAAAATGGAATTAGACGCTGCCGGTGATTTCTCTTTCGATGGCGATCGTTTTCTCTCTCTCTCCCTCTCTCTCCAAGATCCCCTGTTGAAGAAGTATTCCAAGTGTTGGCAATTTGAATTGAGAGAGAAAGTTCGATTTAGAAAGAAGAAGAAGAAGAAGAAGATCTTGAATGAAAGAGAGAATGAAGAGCAATGTAGAGCGAAAAGATGGAGAGCCTGCGGAGAGTAAAAGCAGCGAGAGAAATTTACGAGAGAATGCTCGAGGACCAAACGAACGACGAATAGAGGAGGTGAGGATAATGCGGTCAGTTGGTTTCCACAACGATACCATTGATGATCTTCTTCTGCAACATAAATAATAAAAACATTTCAATTTGAATCCATCATTTGATCATCATTTATAGTTCTTGTTATTCACCTGTTGAATAATAGTTCACCTGTTGATTCTAAAACAATATTCGGTGTTCATTCGGTTGCCCACAATATGGGCTCCTAGTGATGGATCTTGTTGTTGTTGGTGCTTGTGGTGATTGACCGAATCTCAATCAGTTCTGGTCGTTTCAAATCGGAAAGTCTGAGTGTGTGCTATCTTGTGTTATTTTTCTTGTCTCGACTTTCTCTCGAATTCAAAATCAAATCCGATCCGAATCCGGATACACCGACACGTCTCGGGACAATTTACCAGGATCTTGGGAATCTTCTTCTTCTTCGAAATACGATCCAAAAATGATTCTAAGGTAATTCATTACGTTCATTCATCTTTTGAGGGGACTTTTTTTCCACTGCGATCCATTAGCCAAACACCATTAGCATTATCTTTCAAGCTTCAAGCTTATGTCGTGTGTTTTTTTTTGCGTCCAAGGTCTAGATTTTAATATTTTTGTGGATTTCCAAGTGTGTTTTCGTTCAGATATCGCAGATTACTTGTCCGATTTGTCTAAGATGAAAATATGTGATTTCAACATGTTTGTTGCAAGATCCCCCCCCCACTAACCACTTAAAGTCTCGGATCAAGTTATTAGGGATTATGTAGGGGATTCATATTTCATCACATTTCGGTTTTCATTTAGAATTTTAATTTTGTTTGTTTGTTTTCAATATCTGTGTCGAAGAGTGTGTGTGTGTCCATTTCAAGGATTTTCTCTTGTGCTTCTCATTAGCCTTCAACATTGATGGTTGATCATGGCTAGGATGGACAATATGTCCATTATTTTGGAACATCGTGCTTCAGTGCAAAAAATCCTGTGTAATTGAATCACACACAAATTATTATGATCAACCACGATCGAGGTTGAAATACTGATGATTTGGCATTCGCGCGGACATCCAGCGAAGTCCTACGATCGAATGATAATGATGATCGTAAAAAAAATGAAATGAAATAAAATCGAAAAAAGAATCTTGAACCCCGGTCGAAACGTTCCAAAAGCGAGCACATCTTCGGCCAATTGGAAAACGGAAATTACCGGGGACAAAAGATCGTAAAAATCACGTATAAAAAAACGGTTTCCGTGAATTAGTGTTGAATGTAGCAAAATTCGATTGAAATGAAAAGTAAAATTTACGTAAGAGAGAAAGAGAGAGCGAGAGAGATTCAAGACACCATGCACAAGAGGATACCGAAGCTAATCAACATAATTGAATCAATTCACACACACACATTGAAGTAGTTCACACTGTTCCAGAAAATGTTGGATGGAACACACACACATATATATTGTCGGGATTCAATTTGAGATGATTGATTGATTGATTGTTTGTTTGTTTGTTGGTCGGTCCTGTTGTCGACACTGTTGTTGTCGTTGTTGTTGTTACAATAGTGGCTGCCATTTCCGGTTTTCGCTTTATTTCCGTTTTCTCGGCTTGTTTTCATCAGGCTTCGAATTAGAATTATAAAATAATTTTATATTCATTGTGTCATCCAATTTAAAAAAAATTCCAAAATAGAACACCGACCATCCAATGGCTGCGTTCGCTGTGGTTGATTATCATCATATTCTTGGGTTCATCGATCGGCACCATTACGGCCCAGCGGAAGAACATTCATCCATCAAACATTACCACCACCGCCATTAATACTCATGTTCCTCATACTAATCATCATCAACAGCATCAGCATCATCATCAAAATGTCCATAAAATTCATAGAATAGCCAGACCGCACAACCGGAAAGTGGTCAGCTTTGAGCTTCCGGAAAATCATGGATTGTTGTCGCCCAGAACTGCTTCAGCTTCGGCACCAATTCCCGAATTAATCGGTCCGATGACCAAGGATGATTCACATCATAATCCACAACGATTACCAGTCAAACGACAGGTCCAGAACAATCCAAATTATCAATATTATAGTTTTGATCTGCCAAACACGAATACCACGAACTTTGTAAGTTGAAAATTTTTCGAATTCATTGTGTGTTAGATACACTTGTTGCATAATGCTTTGTTGCATAATGTTTTGTTGCATTTCGTTGTTCTAGCAATTGCCACCTGTTGAAGAACATTTCATCAGGTATCAACCACCACCGCCACAATTGGTACAACCACAGCAATCGGTGGCACAGCAACCACCACAACAACAACAACCGGCACCACAATATCAGCCACAATATAATCCACAACAACAATTCCAATCATTACCACAGCAACAACCATCTTCGGCTGTTCCAGCCCAGTCTGCACAGGATCAATTCAATTCGATTCGAAGATATCCACAATATCAAACACAATCGGTTTCACAATCATCATCAGTATCGTCGGCACCGAATAATCATCAACCATCGGTGGTCAACAATGAACCGTTGATATCGGTGTTGACCGGCCCGAATCAATTCCATCCATCACAGTCGGTTTCATGGAATCCGCCGCCAACGCATTTTCCTCCCACATCTTCGGATCCGGTACCGGTTCATTCACCGGCGGCGAATCCGTTACCACCATCACCACCACAACAGCAACAACGTCCATCCGCCAATTTACAAGCGCTTCCACAACCAGTGTTGACCAATAGTAATAATAATCAATTCAATGGAGCTCCGGAATCGGCTCAATCACCACCACCATCATCATCGCCCCAACAACATTATCCACCTATTCAAGCTGCACCACAATATCCATTCCAATATACGAATCTTCATGCTGAACAGAATAAATCCCGGATTGATTTCCAACCGGCCGATCATAATTTGGTGGCTGTGGATCATACTCAGCCACCGGTTTTGGATAAACAACCACAAACAAGACAAACATTATCAACACCGGCACCGGCCGTAGCTCAACCATCGCTCTCTTCAGCGGCCAACAATGGCACGGACAAGAAGGATGATGTGGTCATCTATTATTACTACTATTACGATGATGATAAAACCAAAAACGATAATAATGGCCTGGATGCTATACCATCATTGGAAGGTTTTGATGGATCATCATCGCCGGCTGCCACACCTGTTGGAGCACAACCAGCATCACCTTCGATCGCAGCACCGCAAGCACCATCTTCGCCATTATCCGCTTTGCAAAATGCCAAACCAGGAAAAGTGATCATCAAGAATCCGAACGAAAGTGCTGCAGTGATTCCCACAGGGAATAATGATCAGCAACAACAACCACCAACAATGGATGTTTCAGGTCAACGAGCACCACCACCATCATCACAATCATCTTCACCAACGTCTCAATCTCCGCCAGGATATCCTCAGGTTGGTTCTTTGCCAATGTCCAATCAAAGTATGGTGTCCAATATATTCCGTTATGGGAATCAGAATCAACATCAACCACCATCACCATCACAAACGCAACCGCCAGCATCGCAACCGGATTTATCGAGACAATCTTATCCTTCTGGTGCTGGTGCTGATGTTGATGTTGCGCCACCATCTTTTGATTCGGGAAAAATTCAAACACCAGCGCTCCAAGAGCAGCCCATTGAACCATCTCGAAACATCCACGGTGTCCAGCAACAGCCTCAAGTACCATCAAGGCAAACCACCGCGATCACTTCTCATGCTCCAAGTACCACACAAAGACCTACAACACAAAGGCCAACAACTACTACGACCACCACAACCACCACCACAACGACAACCACAACAACGACCACACCACCGCCGCCGCCTCAAGAATCTCCGGCAACCGAATCACCGAGAAGACGTTTTGGTAATCGTAGACCAGGATTCGGTGCACCAAATCGTTCCACGCAGCCATCGTATAGAAATAGATTGACCACGACAACCACCACCACCACAACAACAACACCGGCTCCCAGAACATTCACAAGAGCTTCGCCAACCAATTTTAATAATCCAAACAGTGTGGTGAACATACGACGGAATCGTCCAAATCGTTTCCGTAAACGACCAGGATTTGGTTCACCTGGGAATGATGAGGAAGGTGGAAATGATCAGCAACCACTAGCGATCGGCTCATCATCATCAACAACCACCACTTCGACAACGACAACACCGGCACCGGTGGCTAGATCTCAGGACCAGCCATCACAACAACAACAATCAAGACGTTTTGGTAATCGTGGAAGATATGGTGGACGTGGAACTTCCAAACCAACACCACAACAAACCACGGCCAAACCAGATCATCCAAGCACCGAAGCTTCGGTAACACAGGCCACAACCAGACGTCCAAGTCCATATGCCAGTCGAACAAGGCCTCAGTTGCGAGGAGGTGCAGGCACCGGTGGAAGATTACCGTTTTTACGAAATCGTAACCGTAATCAACCGGCTGAAGAATCAGCATCTCCGGTTTCATCGACACCGGAAACACCAGCATCGGCATCGGCATCTGCAGATGATCAAGGAGCTTCACCAACGGTCACCGATTCTACATCGGCAGCGGATCAACCTTCGGATTCTGCGGTGGAAAATGAAGCAGAGGTGAGCAACAGCAGCAGCAGCGGCGAATCATCGGCACCAGAATCACCGGCATCATCACCATCATCCACCGAAAAACCACAAGCACGTGGAAGACAACGACCAGCATTGTTTGGAAATCGTCCTAGGCCAAATTTGTTTGGCAGACGAGGAACAAATGGCGGAAAATGATGTTGTTCGGCGGGAAGAATCATCCAAATGATCAATATCGAGATCAATGTGGAGATACTAGTTAATTATTTATTGATCGAGATTTTTTTTTTTCGTTCATCCGTTTCCTATTGCTATTGCCATTCCAATGGTTCCGGCGGAGATCCATCTTCGTATTTATTAAATATATTATTTCGTTTACAAATTCGTTTAATTAATTAACCCGAATTTTATTTTTAAAATTAAATTTTCGTCAAAAATCTTGGTCAGGACCTTCAGTTTTTACATCGAGTTTTACAAATTATGTGTTTCCACTCTTAATCTGTAAATTGTATTTCATTGAAAACCTTAAATCTAATCAAATTAAAACAACTTTCATTTTTTTTCGCTACTTAAGATGTTTCGAGAACCACCTGAGGATTGGATGATCTATATCCAATCAGACTACCACCACAATCATTCAAGCGCTCAAATTAAGACATACTAGTTAGGGCTTCAAGTATCCATCTTATTTGGTGTTTGGCATTTGATATTTGATTTTTGTTTTGGTTTGATATAAATCTAGAAGCTTGAGAAGAGAAATGTCTTCGGCGTTTGGCAAAGAGTGGTGGTGTAATCCTAAAAATAGCCATGATCATCATCATCACCCGCAGCACTTTCGTCCTCATAGATGGTAACGGTAATATCAACACAATGTAGATGTGTGCCTTCATTTGGCGTCATTGAACCAAATACCATTGAAGGCCTTTTTCTGAAGAAGTGGTTGATGATGATAATAATGATGGTGGTGTTTTCAAAGGCGACAATATCACTGAAAACAATGCCTGGTATGTTCGCCAGGAGTGGTATGGTGTTCGAGAATCTTGAATTCTTGATCTTCACCTTTTGAGAATGTGATGGCGATTCAGGTAACCATCGAAGATCATTTTATTCCGTATATGGTACTGTTATTCAATGTAATATGGTTACATTTGGTTAGAATCACATTGAATAAGATTGTACCGCGAAATTTGCAAATTTTCGTCAATGAAATTATATCCACAATTGAATTGTGCGCCTGTTGCGCCGAGCTTGGTTCGTTACTATTGCTTTTTGTTGGTGTTAATTTTAGTAAATTGTCTCAAAATAAATCCTGAATGTTGTAGGTCCGGTTTGGGAATTGCACGGAAATGTTGGCCTATCCATTACATTGTTCCTGCTCTGTTGTTGGTGGTGTCAAGCTTGGGACGAAGCGGAAGCATGTCCTTGTGGCCCGTTCGAAGAAATCCTATTGAAGAGACGTTCACCAATGTCCTCTCCAGATCTGCTGCAGAAGCTGCTAGGACAAATCATCGGTGGTTGGTTGACCTGGAGGTACTGACTACTTGTTGATTCCAACCTGATTTCCTTCTTTCATGATTTCGATCCTCCCAATCAAGATATACAACTTGGATCTGGTGTTGGCATCTAACCGAACAACATCACCATATGCATGAAGCCCCATGTGAAGCATCATTGTACGTGACACCATTCTATGGTGCCATCATCGAAGGCCTGATCACATTCATCAGCCGAATAGTTGCATTGGAATCCCATAATTGGAACCCGACACTGTCCACTGTGGCCAATTCTGTGACCAGTGTTTGTATGGTACTTTTTGGTATGTTTCGAAGAGATTCGGATTTCCGGATCTAAATCGAAGATTTTGTTGTATTCCGCCCGACAGCTTTGAACACTACCGGTGGATTTTTCAATCCGATTCTAGCCTCAGCACTGATGTTCGGCTGCAAGGGTCATACGAATTGGGAACATTTTCAAGTATATTGGTTTGGATCGATCGTGGGCAGCTTATTGGCTAGATTTATTCACGAACGATTGTTGACGAACGAAACCAACGAAAAAGATAAACATGAATGAAACAACAGAGTTGATTTTTTGGTTTGGAATATTATTTATTTGTTAAAAAAAATCAATAATAATTTAATCAAATTTTACACGAGTTGAAAATAGCGTTGTACGTCGAGGTGTACAAGAAGTGGTTATTGATGATGGTGTTACCATCAATCTGGAACTTCTCAAATCTGGTGATTGTGGTGCAGTGGTCTTCTTAAATCCATTTGGAGTTCCATGGTTCAAAGATCCGTTTCCGTTGGCCAAGGCTTTCCGCATAGGTGTTGTTGAACCATTGTTCACCAAAGAATGATCTCCACTCAAAAATGTATCATCAAAACTGTAACAAAGCGATGTCAATGAACGTATGGATGTTTCCGGTTGTTCGGGTGTAGATTTAACACCCTCACCATCATGATTTTGTTCATTTTTGGGCAAAGGAATATGCGTCAGATAACCGTTCGACCAACAAACGGTCAACAATGATCCAGGTCCCATATAATTATCGTGAAATGATAGCAAAAGACAGCGAGCAAGGTTGGCATTGGAAAAATTCGATTTCAACGAACATAGTGGCCAAATATTAAGTCCAGGATTCAGTTGTGTAGCATAGATTGCCACCATGTCGAGTCGATCTGGTAGAATGTTATAGAAAGATAAATTATGATTTTGAACGAAATATGGAGGAACAAACCTTGAAAGGACACTGCTAATCGAGTTGATTTGGAATCCCAACAAATCTGATGAATATAACATTGATTACTTTGATCCGGTTCATCAGGGCATAAATGATGTCGAGTATCCAAAACTTTGATTGGTCGAGTATTATGGTCACCACCAACATCACCAGCTTCGGCGCGATCATAAAAAGTCAATGCATAAATCCGGGACGATTTTTTTTGAGCAAACAACAATATTCGTCCGTTTGGTCTGGACCAAACCGATGTTTGACATAATTCTGCATCTTCTTTGGGCGCTGGCCAAAATTTATGCGTCCATCTAATTGTTTCGAATATGCATAGTTTTTCGGTGGTAGTTTGTGCAAACAAACGAGTTTGATCAGGTGACCATATCAGCGAGGTGAATTGTGGCATGAAGAAATTCCGAATCAATTCTATTTTAGGCATATCTGCCAATTTGATCAACGACAAGGATGAATTACGCGGCGAACAAGCCACTAATTGATCACCATTTCCATTAAACGCAATACTGGTAATGGGGCTTTCGATAAGAGCATCAATGATTTGCGGACATTTTTGTCCGTCCATTTTGAATGTGGACAAATCAGATTTCAATGACCAGATAAGAATTTTTCGCTGGCAAGCTACCACCAAAATATCATCACGTTTCGGATGCCAACACATTGATGAAATACGTTTTTGATGAATGTTTTTCAAACAAACAATATGATTCATTGGACGACGATCATCGGCAGCATAAACATAGATCAGATCGTTGATCAATGCCAATGCACAACGCAGAGAATTAGGATGCCAGACAAACGAACGAAGTACTCCGGATTTCCAATCTGGATTCACATTGAATTCTCGTAATAATTCATCGTCTGAATACTTGATATTTGGAAAATCACATCGAAAAGAAATAGAATTTTGCAAAAATGAGACGTTTTTCACCAGCAAAAACTTACCTTATCAAATGGATAAAAATAAAAGTGCACAGTTAAATATAAAAAACGAATGTAGAGTATTATCATGGCCAATGTGTACAGAATGGTCAAGCCATAATTGGTTGATTTTGGCGTTTTTTCAATGGATTTACCATGACCATCAACATTATCGACATTGCTACGTGCATCATCATCATCATCATCGGTCAACGATTGCATCATGTATATGTCTTTGATTAAATTCAACATCGAAACAAATCCTTTGGAACGATATTGATGAAACAGTCTTCGAAATAAATGTTCATCATCAACCAAGAACACATCGGCCAAATGTTCTGGGGCCACTGATGGTTTTACAATTTGATTATCTTCAATCACGATTCTGGGATACTTTTGTCCCTATGAATCAAAAATATAAAAAAATGATTCGAACTTCGAGCATTTTACATGACAATCAACAATTACCTTGTGATTAATAAGATCAGAATCCAGAAAAGAATCATCCAGGATAATTTGTTCCATGATTTTTTTCGAATCGAAGACACCAGAAACCGAATTCAATAAGAACAACAACAATAATCAGCAACAGCAGACGGCCGCCAGCCAGCCAGTCAGCCAGCCAACGTGCAATTCGCCGTTGAAATAAGCAGTGTGGTGCACGCCATCTTGCGGTGGTTTTGGCGAACCAACAAAAAAATTTACGCATACAACTTTTTTGAACAACCGCCAATATGCGAACACAGCCCGTGGATGCTAGTGGTATGTGTTCGAAATGGAATCGAATGACTCACTTAGCTTTGGTGTTGGCCGCTAGTTCCCATGTTGATGGTGAATATTCTTCCTTTCTTCAATCGTCAATCGTCATTTCGTGTCAACATGTTTTCCCCAATTTTTTTCTGGTGTTGGTGAATGAACAGTGTGCTGATTGGGGATTCAGCGACGAGCAAAACATCACCATCAATGATTATGTGAAAAAATTCTTTAATCAACACAGAAACAACAACACCTTCGTCAAAAACATCCAAAATTAAAGGTAATCTTTAACATCTTTTGTTCGATTCCATATCGTCATCATCCTAAATTCATCTAATGAAATTGTTTGCTGCGTCGTGGTAGCCATCATTGATAATGGTGAGTGTGTGTGTGTGTTGACAAAACACCATCCACTTGTAATTTTATACGAAGAAGAAGAACAACAAGAAGCACCATTAATTGAGTCGAGTTGCAAGCGCGCAATCCATCAATTTTATGTTATTTAAACGATTACCTTGAAAGTATCACCTTTATCATCATCAGCAAAATATTATTAATTTTTCTCAGCAGTTCCATCATTTTGATCATTATTGACGAGAGAGCATCTTACCTAAAGCTATAAATTCTTGTGTTTGGGTGTTTTTCCTCAGGAAACAGTTTAAAACTCAGAGTTCCTTGTTTTTGTTCTTGGTCCTCTCTGGTTTCGCATAAATTGATTCTATGCGTGGGTAGTGAGATAGACTTTTTCAATTTCGCTTAACATATTTCAATATCTTTGTGGCGCCCATTTTATATTCTAATCTTTATTCTCTTATTATTATCCTTGCCCTAAGATTCTGTCATCATCTTGATACGACTGAATGCTTCTGGATGCATCTTTTTTGCCACATTATAATATTATTTTGGTTGAACACCGCCTGTCGCTTGGCTTTTATGCACAGACTCCCCATCATAAGGGCATCAGCAACGACAACATATTAACAAAAAAAAAATAAATCATTTGGATACTCTATCTGACTGTTTTTTGTTGTCTCTCTCTTTCTCTCCCTATCTCGGCGTGTTTCTTAACATTTGGTGTGGCATGTTGGTAATTGTATGTTTTGTATTTTTTTCTTGTTATATATTTGATGTTGTTGTGGTATATGTTTTCCCAACATCACAACCAGAAACATCAGATTTTTTCAGTTCTGTTGTTATTATTATTAATACTGATGATGATGTATTTCTATTTTTTTTTTCAGAGAAAAAAATACAACCAACACGACGACGACGACAACAACAACCAACCTCATCAAACTCATTGCTGCTGATGCTGTTTACAATCTCTGTTGCATTGTTTTCGCGCAGTTTGGATCCATCACTGTGCGTGTGTGTGTGTGTTTTTGTGTGCCCGTGTGTTCCTCTCTCTGTGTCTCTCTTTTTCAACTTCATCATTCAAACAACCAACTATATGTTCCTAGTGAACGAACGACTACTAAGACTGATTTGTTGTGATTTTTTTGAATCAATGTTTGCACTCGTTTTTTTTCACCATCCATCAAATGACATTTGCAATACAATCCGATCACAGTCCAAACGATTCTGTGCCAAATATTCTTCACTATAGAGCCAAAAGAACTGAACAAACAGAGTATTTGTAAGTATTGTTTTCGATTATAAATTGAATCCCGAAAAAAATCAATCAAGTAAATACCCGCTAAGGACTGAGCATTAGATCAATTAAGCGAAGAGCTTTCGTCTTTCGTCAAGCTTGATTAAGTTGTAATTATTTTGAATTAATTAGTTTGAAAAGAAAGATTGATAAATAACCATTTAGATTGATGGTAATCATTCTTTTTTTCGAATGTCAGATTTAGTAGCAAATTCAATCATTGATAATTTTGTGATTTCCCAAAAAAGGAAACTTGTTTGATTTTTTTTCAACGAAAATATTTCAATTTTTTTTGTTATCCACTTCTCTCCCCCCATCAGAACTGATCTATCTCTTATTTTTAGACGCACTTTTTCCCGTTCATCATCGTCATTCGTTAATGTTTACCTAAAATGAATGGGAGATGCATGAATGAGGGAGACAAAATTATGATGAAATTTTTTAATACATTTGGAGCGTTTTGATGCACGGAAAAACGGAATTCAACAACCAGGTCCTATCTATGTTAACCTGTGTATCGTGTCCATTTTGATCGTCCTTTAAATTGTTTTGCATCCCAATCAAGAAAATCAGCCACCATGTTCAAGTGTATACCGATATTTCGTGGCTGTAATCGCCAAATCGAATCCATCGATAAACGCCATTGTAGTTTGCCAATGGTACCTGAAGATATATTCCGGTATTCTCGAACATTAGAAGAATTATTATTGGACGCCAATCATATAAGAACTTTGCCCAAGGTATTTAATGTTTTCTATTTGTTTTATTAGATCACAACCTTTTATATAATTTGCAAAATTTTGATTCCGTCATGTGAAAATTCAATCAAAATTTGTTCAGAATCAGTGGCTCAGAACAGTTTCTAGCATCCGGTTCTTTCTTCTAGTTTAGATGCTAAAAATTAGATTTTCGAGTAATATGAAATTCTTGAAGTAAGCAAAAGATCGAATTTCAAAATTTTGCGTCAGTTTGTTGCTATAAAGTTATTTTGAAGATTTTCGATTCCATATTTGATGGGTATAGAATTTAGAAAATTAGATTAGGTTACCTCCTTTGCTTGTGCTTTTTTCTCTCAAAAAAAAATATGTTTCAAGTGCAGACAAATTTTCAAAGACAAAAATTTAATAATCGGAAACGTTATTGCGAAATAGATTATTTTTCTGGTGCAATCTGTTCTCTGTCTATAACTTTCGGTATTAGAATGTTTGTGTTTGTTTAAGTATGTGCATGCATGATATCGTAAACTTTGATGCGGTGGGTGTGGTAGTGTGTGGCCGTCATGTGTGAGTGTTAGCACAAGAATTTCATTACTATGAAGCTAGTGATGATCACTATCATAATTGGCTTTGCATAGTGATGATATATGTGGATTAGCTTTGAAAGTTTCGAATCGACTTTTTCAACATATTTAGAGCAAACACGCGCTGTACTGTTGCTTTATGTGAATGGAGCGAAGCAAAAAAAAATATTTGTTTACCTCCAGGACAACCAATACTTGTCCATGTTGATAACGGTGATAATCCCGGAACGAAAATTGCTTGACATGAGAGAGACTACCCTCGCGATAAGATATATTAGTTCCATGATTTCAAATCTTTGGCTAAAACCAGCCAATCATGACCACTTTTTAGCAAGCCATAATGATGTTCATGATTCAGCTTGATGGGGTGAAATTGCATAAGGTTCTAGTTAATTATTTTGGGCATCCCAGAAGGGAAAACAAAGGACAAGAACACGCCTTAGAAAAAAAATGAACATTATAAATGTTTATGTTCATTAATTTAATTTATATAGTTTGTTTAGTGTTACATAATAATGGTTATGATGATAATACTAATAAATTCAAAGGTGGTGGCTGTAAATGACAGGTTTTATGAAAGCGATTTGATGGTGGTGGTTGCTCCCTGTGTGTATAACTCTATCTTTTCTTTACATCTATCTCTCTATTCATTAATTATGTAAATATACATTGATCGAACTAACTTTGGAGGAAGACAAACAAACAAACAAACGATAAACTTCGAACGAAAAAAAAAATGGCAATGTTAAAAATTTCCTTATGGAAATCGCAGCTTGCGGCCAAGATGATTTAGCCATTTTGGTTGGTGGTTAGTTTAGGCTGGCTGACAGACTGGTTGTCTATCCATTTGAATTATTGACCTCAATGATTAGTGTGATGTAAAGAGCTCAAACAATATTTAAAAGATTCTAAATTGATTCGACCTTCATCTTCATTATACTTATATAATACTGGTTATCAATTGTTTTAAGCGGTTTTTGGCAAGTTTGTTATAAATATTAGATGTAGAAGACAAATTTGGAGGTCAAGTTCATTACAAGCCATTTGGAACTCGAAGAAAAAATTGTAAAGCAACAAAGTTTCTGATACAATTTTTATTAACCAAAAAGAATGTAAAAGCTATATTGGCCGCAGTTTTGGGAGCTGTTTCCCGGCCCCAACCCGGTTGATGATTCCTGAAAAATTTTCCTAACATGAATAGTTTTTACATTGTTGATTGATACGGAATATATAGTGTATTGTTGAATTTTTCTGCGACCCAATGAAAATCGCTGATATATAGTGTTTGGGATGGGTGTTTTTCTATTTTCGCATGTTTTTAATGAATTTTTCCTTGCTCTTTTGTATTTCGGTCATTTCTGGCCATTGTGAAACACTGTCCACATTATTAGCGATGGGAGTGGTCCCCACACAACCCCGAAGCTTTTCTAGGAATTGTTTGGCATTCTAAATTGAGAATTATTATATTGAAATTGGTTTCCATCTTCATCGTCATGACATTCTCTCTCTTTTTTTCCGTTTCATTTATTCAATTAATTTTCATTTTGTGCAGTTCTAGTTCCATATTGTCTTGATGATAATTCAGTCAATTTGTTAGTGGGTCTAAAATCCCACCCAGAGAAAAAGAGGGATTGTCAACTTTTTTTTTTCCTAAATTCCTATATTGATGCCCCAGGAACGGATATTCCGTTTTTTTTGGGTTGGACCTCAAACCTGAAAATAATCCGCAAGCTTATGTGGCGGACAGAAACTTCCGATTCGCTAATGTTCTATGGTATTGCCAACATCCTGATGCAGGCGTAGTTGAATGTGTTTTGAATCCATAGTGAAGTTTTGTTTATTGAAAAATTCTGGCTTTTTTCAACATTCGCGATTCGGGATTTTCGCAATTGATACGATCAAAAAAATTGTTTGTTGAGATTTCAATCAATCATTCTTCAGAGAAAAAGAGCATTAGAAAGAAACAGATATTCAAACAGAACTTTGTTGTTGTCATGTTCTCATCTAATTTCGTTGGTGAGTGAGTGAGATTGCCAACCAGACATGGAATCCGAAACTTTTACGATTCGTGGAATCTAAGTATTCCGAATAGAAAAAGCTGAAAGCTCTTTGGTTTGTCCCAAAACATAATTGAGAATCAATCATGTAAATGAATGTACGAACGAACGAACGAAATGGAAACATTAAAATTTCTGTTTGTTGTTGTTGAATTCTCTGGATTCTTTCCAGAACTTTTTCGGGAGTTGCCCATGGACGTCATGATCATCTTCATGGAAATTCTTTGTCGGGATATATCCATCATTTTGCTTGAGCAATAGCATCTTTTCCGTGTAATTCTTGAAGATGGGTTTTAACGAAACACGGTATATGATTGAAAAGACGTAGCAATGAGGTAGTCTTGCCTAAAAGTCTTCTCCATGATAATGGTCAATACGTTGGTAGGTGTGTGTGTGTGTGTGGGTGTAGGCAGGATGAATAATTTATTCAATTCAAGCAAAATTACCATCATTATTAATATTATAAATATTCTGCTAGTTTGTATTTACCAGAGCATAATAAGTTGTTATACTGATGATGAAGATGATGGTGACAGTATGTTCGGAACTATTGTTGAACAAATTGAATTAATGAACCGAATTCCATTATGAAAAATTCTGCTTTCTCCCTTTCCAAACATGTTCCATAGACCGTGAACACTTGCAAGGAATCACCGTGAAGAAGAAAAATTTTTACAATGGATAAGCGAGCACACAGATGAAAGAGTATTTGTTCTGTTTGGCTTGAAAATGAAAGAGAGAAATTTCTAGGAATATTGAGATTCTTTCTTTTTCTAGGTATCGCGCCAAACTATAACATGATTCTTTATTCTTTCCTCTGGTTATTTGCTCGAAACCCGATTGCATCCGATAGAATATTGAGTTTTTCGTTATTATTCCACGTCTAGACAACTGGAGAATATTTTCCTTTCCCTTTCCTAATGAAAAATACTTATTCTTGGCATATTAGGGCTTTTGGCATTTGAATGTTTGACAAGATTTCAGAAGCGCCAAGTTGACAAAATTGATTCAGATGGAGATTAGGAGAGATAGAGAGAAGCAAGGAAAAAAATTGACGAAATTGGATCAGGAAAAAAATGAGAAATATTTGAGTTTGTTTGAGTTTCGAAATTAAAATCTTTTTTTTCCACCGAAAAATGGATACTTTCAAAAATTGAAACATTGGTAGAGCTAACTGTTATCATGACATTTTTAAATAGTTTTTTGTGGAACATCCCTTCATTTGTGCAGTCATAAATGATTTATTTCGGAAGAAAAAAAATCTGATGTTAATAATGAATTTTTGGAACACTTTCTTCTACCATCCATTAGGGCATGTTTCGTTTGGTTAGGCTAAGAAAATTAACTTTAAGCGATAATGAAATAAATCAAATACCATCAGAGATTGGCAATCTCGTACAATTGGTCGAATTGAATGTTAGCAAAAATGAAATTATGGAATTACCGGATGCCATCAAAAATTTGAAACAACTTCAGATAGCCGATTTCAGCTCTAATCCATTGACAATGTGAGTATCTTTGATGATTAGAGAGCAAAAAAAAATTAAAATTTTTCGGTCCAAATTTCAGGCTGCCAACAGATTTTTCCCAGCTTAAAGCATTAAAATCGCTAGCATTGAATGACATCTCATTAAATCAATTACCAAACAATTTTGGTTCATTATCAAATCTAGAATCATTGGAGTTGCGTGATAATTTGTTGAAAAAACTTCCGCCCACATTGTCCATGTTAACACGTTTGGAACGCCTTGATTTAGGTGCAAATGATTTCACCGAATTGCCTGAAATGATTGGTCAATTGTTTAATCTTCAAGAATTGTGGCTTGATCAAAATGAATTATCAACGTTGCCCAAAGATATTGGAAGATTGAAACGTTTGACGTGTTTGGATGTTAGTGATAATCGTGTGGAATATTTGCCTGAAGAAATATCCGGATGTGAATCGTTAACGGATTTACATTTGTCGTTGAATTTTCTCGAAACCTTACCGGACGGTATCGGACAATTGAGTAAATTGACCATATTCAAAGTTGATCAAAATCGTCTGGAATCCTTGAATCCCACCATTGGTGGTTGTTCTTGTCTTCAAGAATTGATTTTGACCGAAAACAAGTTGACAGAATTACCGGCCACCATTGGCAATCTTGTTAATTTGACCAATTTCAATGTTGATAGAAATTTTTTGAAAGAAATTCCTCCACAAATCGGCAACCTGACACGTTTGGGTGTTTTATCATTCAGGGAGAATAAACTAACGCATGTACCGCAGGAGATTGGCCAACTAAAAGAACTTCGTGTGTTGGACATTGCAGGAAATCTAATCAGTTATCTACCATGTTCTATAACGGCATTGAACTTAAAAGCATTGTGGTTGGCGGAAAATCAATCACAGCCATTGTTAAAATTTCAGACCGATATTCATGAAACAACTGGCCAGAAGATATTGACATGTTTCCTATTGCCCCAACAAGATTTTAAATCAGATCTACAATTTGAAGCACTGGCTGAGGACAGTTTACAACGGGTCAATTCGTTGAATTGGGATCAACCAAGACATTCATCTGTAAAATTCAATGTAAAACATGAATTTGATGACGAAGAAGAGGACAGTGAGGACGATAGCGATCCATTGATTTCATCCAATGGAACTGAACCGATGAATTTTGTAAGACATGATACACCACATCCTAAAGAGCTCAAAGCTCGACATCAGAAATTGTTTTCCAATCGTGATAATGTTGAAAATGAATTCGCACAATCTACCAATTCGCAGACACAATTGGAAAGCAATGTAGACCAAAATGGAGATGATGAAATGGTCATACATGATCATGATGATCATCATCACCATACTTCGAGTAATCACCCTAATCAACAAGAAGATAATGGTTCACAATCTTCGGTGATCATCAAGAATGATGAGAATGATGGACATCAGGATAATCATCGATATCTTAATAAACCGGAAAAAAATTTTTTCCAAAATGAAGCTTTTGAAGATTTTGTTGATGCCGAGGAGAATGATTCTGGAGTTCCAAATTCTAATCATGTTGATGATGATGATAATGATAATTTGATTGATCCGAATGTGTTGCGTAGAAAAACCAAAGAATTGACTGAAAAGATACATCGTGTGCACATTTCGAATGATCAACAACAATCATCGGAAAATCATAGCTATTTGCATATGCAGCAGAATTACATGAGCAACAGTCAATCGAACCCTGCTAAAAAGAAAAATTTGAATACTTCAGCCGCCAGGCATGTTGGATTTGAAAACGAAATCCATAATCATTATTTGGATGGTCAACATGAGAATAACTTGAATAACCATGGTTATGATGAAGAAAACGACGACGAGGAAGAAGCCCAACAAAATCAACCGGAAAAATTAAATACAAGATTACATCGTCGAGACACACCGCATCATTTGAAAAATAAACGAATCACAACGTCTTCCAAAGAGGAAAAGGAGAAAATCGAAACCATATTGTCCAATAGTGAGAAGCAGCATCAACCAAACAGTAATGCTCCGGTTTTGAATGGCCCGGTAACCACAGCTCCAAAGATTGCTGTGCAAAAACACCGACTTAAATTGAAAAAACATGGCCAATCCATGGGTCTAAGTATTGCCGGTGGTCTTGGTTCATCACCGTTCAAGGGAGATGATGAGGGAATTTTCGTTTCACGGATCACCGAGAATGGTCCGGCAGAAATTGCCGGATTAAAGGTTGGCGACAAAATATTGGCGGTGAATGATCATGATTTCACAAGAATTGATCATCATGAAGCAGTACATAAGCTCAAATCGGCTGGTGATGAATTTTGGTTATCCATCGAACGAGAAACAATATCAACCAGTGTACCGAATTCTACAACATTGGCGGAGAGTTCTGTTCCCAAGTCGACCGTGGACAGCAGAGTGCCTCCAATTCCGCCGATTCGTACATCGGTGATTTCCAAATCATCGGCAGATGATAATGTGGAAGATAACGAAGAAAATTCGACTGATAAACCAAAGGTGCTAAGCAAACAAGAAAACAGAATACCGGATTTGGTCGGTAAGCCACCTGTTACTTCAACGGCATCCAATCCGGTAGCACAGAAAAATATTCCATCGAGATTGAATTTAAATCGTCATTCATCCGGAGATATTAGCCAACAAATGATCGGCAAAGAAATTGTTCATACCACATTGAGACGTAATGAAAGTGGATTAGGTTTCAGTATAGTTGGTGGCAAAGGCAATACACAACAGTATAAAGATGGTAGCGATAGTGTGTACATTTCAAGAATAAACGAAGGTGGAGTGGCCGAAATGGATGGAAAATTAAAAGTTGGCGATAAAATTCAGTATATAAATGGTATTAACTGTGATGGTTTGGATCATGACCAAGTGATCTCCATCATTACCGGTTTGGAGCAATATGTACGTTTGGTGGTAGAACGTGAAGGACCATTGAATGAGAAAAGCTTACCTTATCAATATTCGACCAATTTGAATTATTCATCAAATTCATACATGGCCAATAGGCCATCATATACTGGATCGTATAGAAGGCCAATGTTGGGCTCTGTCAGCAGTCTTTCACAATCGGGTGGGTTAGATAATGGGCTGGGCATGGCTGGAACCATCTCAACTCCATCAACACCATCCTTCACACACGGCGGAAGTGGTGGCAAGCAATTGGGATCGATTTTCAATGCTAAATTACCTGGATTACGGGGCAATACTGATTCGAATGCTTATTCACCATTAACCAGTAAAACCACGGCAGCTACTTCATATGTGAGACCAAGTCATCTTTACAATACAACGACCGAACCATTATCCTCATCCACAACGATCAATAACAATAATCGTTTTGGTACTAGTGCCTTGAATTCGACCGCAGCAGCATCCTCAACAAGTTCCGCACCAAATCAGCCTGGAAGTGCCTCTATTCCACCACAGACCGTTGAAGAAGATTCATCCGGTAAAATTTGAACAATTCCAATACAAAAAACTTAAGCTAAAATCTCGTCGTTTTTTAGAACCGAAAAGTTTAATCACCAAATCATCACAGTCGATGATAAAGGAAGATGGTAAGGACAATGCAGATCTATCATTGGCAGGACAATTTCCGCCTGCTCCCCAAGATTTGGGTGTGTTCACGGAAGTTCTAACAAAAACTACTTATACAGAAAATACGGTAACCCGAGTAACCAATAATTCCAACATGTCGATGCCATTAACCGAAGAGGTTTGATTGCGATTGGTGATAAATGGATGATCAAGAGATTCTAAAACTTTTTCTCTCTTAGACGATAACCATTCAAAAGGGTGATAAAGGTGGTCTTGGGTTAAGTATCATTGGTGGTTCAGGTAAGATTAGCTTTAATTGTATTTGTAAAACTCTTTGAATCTGATTGGATTGAATTCCCGTGATTCATGTAGATCATTCATGTCATCCGTTCGGAAATGGTGGCCAAAACCCTGGAATATATGTCTCTAAGGTGGTTAAAGATGGCGCGGCATCGCAGACCAAAAAGATCCGCATTGGCGATCGTATTCAGAATGTGAATGGAGTGGATTTAACAAATGCCACACACGATGAAGCTGTCAAAGCGTTAAGTTTGTCGCAATCGAAAAACATTAAGATCACTCTTATTCACGAACCATTGCCATCCGGTTGGAGGGTTAGTCTTGGTTGATTATTTAATACGTAATCTTAAAAAATGGACTTTGAAATTTTCAGGAATTCATCATCAACAAGTTGCCAAATGAAAAATTAGGAATGAAGATCAAAGGTGGTGCCCATGGACAGCCCGGAAATCCTTTGGATCGTGATGATGAAGGTATATTCATATCACATATCAATCCGGATGGTGCAGCAGCTCGAGATGGTCGGCTCAAACCAGGAATGAGAATTATTGAAGTTAATGAACAGAGTTTATTGGGAGTATCACATCAACAAGCGGTACAAGAGCTACGCAATCAAAATCTTCGTATCCGGGTTTTGATTTGTGACGGTTACGATCCATCGGCTGTTCCTGCTGCTGCTGCAGCCGAATTCAATGATATCTCTAAAACCAATCATTTGACCAACAACAATACAGCTAATACTACTAGTGCCAACAAAGAATCGTATTCGTCCTCATCCAATATGACAATAACTCCGGAAATGCCTGGACAGAATACGATGGCAGGTGATGAGGATGATGTATTCTTGGCAACCAGTCCAACATTATCATCGCCGCCGAGCAATAGAGAACAAAAAAAGACCACGACGGTCATCATGAAGAAACACCAAACCATGGTACGGATTCTTTTTTGTTTCAAATTGTTTCATTCTGAATCTGAGTTTCATTTTTCAATTAATATGTCTACACTATCGATTTCTAATGATTCTGTTCTATTTTTTCCTCTTCTTCTTTCCTTTTAAAATTCTATAGTGCTAGCTTTCTATCGTCCATGCTTTGTTCTTATTAATCTTTCTCGATCTATCATTTGCTTATCTGTCATGGTCTATGAGCTTTTTTTCGTCCGACAAACAATTTTTTTGGCTAATATTTTTTTACTTTTATTAATTTTTCCCGCCAAACTTTTTGAATGGAATTATTAACCTGATGGCTGTGTTATCGGCTTTCGCTTTTGCAATTTTTTTTCTTGGTTCTCCAGTCCTCGCCATCCATAATCACCCAAACTACTAATCATTCGACGACAAATCATGACAACCATCCAGCATCGACAATCACCACACCATCACCATTATCGCCTCCATTATCATCAATATCGAGCATTACCAATATGAATCGAATCAAATCTCCCGATCAATCATCACCGGTTTTTGATCCATATCAGAGTTCCAAAATTCCTGGAGCTAAACCGCCGGTGCCGCCAAAGAAACCGGATCTTATCGTGAATAAATCATCATCATTAACGCCCAACACGAGAATGGAACATCCAGAATGGATGAGTTTTAGTGAGAAAAAACGTCATTTTGAAAAGTCTAGTACAAGTCCAAGCACGTCCAATTCCAATATTCCATTAGCAGCTTCATCAACTACAACAACAACCGCTGCAGCTGCAAAAACCTCTAATCCTAATGTCAATACTAATCATCAAGAAAGTCTGAAAGAAACGATAACCAAATCCGAACATTTAATTGATTCACCGGAAGCGGAAATCTCTACCAAAGAAACGATCAAAAAAATTGAAACCTATAGTCATTCCACAAAACAGTTTAGTTTTTCATCAGCAGAAGAGCTGGAACGTTTCAAAGCTGAAGAACTGAAAAAACATGCTTCACCGGAGGAGATTAAATTTTTGTCCGAAAACGATGATGAGGATGATAATGACGATGATTTTGATCTGAATGGCCCAGCAACGATTGTAAGCGACGAAAAAGAATCTTTCAATAAGGAAACAAGTGAACATAACGAAGATGGTAGTAGTCAAATTACCCAGCATCGAGTGTTCAGAACGGCCAAAGCGGAAAAACGTTATATCGATAAAATGCTTTCGATGGGCATCGATATCAAATCAAAAGAATATTCTGACTTGACGGAAGCCCAACGAAAAGCATTGGAAGCGGAAAAGCGTCGTGAATGGCGTCAGGCAAGATTACAATCATTAGAAGAAGATGCCCGGCGTACATTGATCCAGATGCATAATAGTAGTAACAGTAAAGAGAATATTGTGGAACCTTGAACCTTCTCGAAACATTGAAATGAAATGTTTGAATGATGATATTTTGAATTATTTAGCTTCGATTAAGATTTTCACCAACTGACATCCTTGAGCGCATTTTGAATTTGATTGAAAGTATATATATTTTTTTTAATTATTTTGACATTTATTCCCCGAGGTCTTTTTTCTTCTCTTGTTGAAAAAAGATTCCTTGTTTCTACTGTTTTGTCTTAATTTTTTTTCTTAAAAATAGATACGATGAAGATTTATTATTGGATATTATTTATAAATTAACCATTTTCGCCAACGCAAAAAAAATGGAACTTTTTTTCCGATAATTGTCCATATGCCACAATTGAACCGACCGATCAATCGAGTTGGTTCTTTCGTGTTGACCTTAATTTTATAAAAAAAAGAGTTCTGAAATCTTATTTATATCCCCCATTTATTTTATTTTAACCCTTTTTTCTTGCCAATTTTTTTTGCTACCATATGCTTATCATTGTGTCCATGGTGACCTAACTTCCTTCCTGTAAATTTGAACTGAATTGTGTACTGAAACCCGTTTTTTTTGAAAAGGTGATCCCCTATTTTGGCTGAAAAATATTTATTCTTTTTTCATTTGCTTTCTACCATTTGTCTCCTGGTGGATTCTAGGAGAGATCAATTTTAATTATTTTTTAATTATATAAAAAATTTATTAATTTTTTTTGGAACAAAATAAAACTAAAAATTTAATTTAAATTATACCGCGAATTCCTATAGTTTCTTAATTTCGACCGGCAGATGGAAGCACCGGGCCGGTTTCCGGTTTTTGAATCCGCAGAATATTCTATGTGGTCCGAAATGGAACTGTTCGTGGATCGTTCAGAACACTAAAACATTGTTCGATTTGATTGTGATAGAATTTTTCGATTTGTTTGCGTTTTAATTTGAAACTGGCCGTTGTCAAACCATTTTCCGGTGTCCATTCTTCTTGGGCGAATATGTAACGTTTGGGTGTTTCAAACGTCCTTAGTCCATTACGACGAGCGTGGCGTATCATTTTTCTGGTGAATATTTCTTCCACACCTACTTCTTCTTCTTCTTGGACCATTCTTGGATCATCATTTCTATGATTACGGTTGTTGGACAATCTTCTGTTGCAGATTCGTTCTAATGCTTTTGGATTCGGCAAAACGATGGCAATCAAATATTTTTGCAATGAATTTCCAATCACACAGATTTGATTGATCAGATACGATGTTTTCAATTTAGTTTCAATCTGCAACAGAGAAAATAAAATCATTGCAAGGCCTTGAGATCAGGAATAATCTCTGATGGATCCCAAGGGACCTTGGAAAGCTTACCTTTCCCAATGAAACATATTCTCCTAGTTGTAATTTGATAAAATCTTTTTTTCTATCAATAATTTTGAATGTTCCATTGGGAAACATTTCACCCACGTCACCGGTTCGAAACCATTTATCACCACCATTTTCCGCATCATAGTAAAACGCTTCCCGGTCCAAGTGTTTCAATTTGAAATATCCGACAGAAATGGATTCGCATGACAAATGGATCTCGCCTCTTGGATTTGGTTGATCCGTATGTGTGTAGCCACCTTCCAGCCAATCAACAAGCTTGATTTTAGTTCCGTATAGCGGACCACCGACCTTGGCCAATGATTGATCGTATTCGTCCATAAAAAGGCCACCGGCCACCGTTTCTGTGGCTCCATAACCTTGTATGAAAATCACATTCAAACAAGCACGAATCCATTTTTGTGTATCGGCCGAAAGTGGTGCACCACCAGCCAACAAAGCTATCAATCGTCCGCCTAGAATTGAGCTGAATTTTTGCAAAAACAATCGATCCAACAATGGTGTTTGGAATCCTTTGGACATCCAGAATGTCTTGTATTCGATCAGAAACTCGAAAAATGTTTCCACAATCAAGCCTCGCTGATTAAGCCGGGTCATGATGGTTTTCTTGATCCGGTCTAACACCAAGGGAACAGCGGCCATCACTGTCGGTTTCAACAGGGTGGCATCTCCAAGACATCCGGGCATCAATCCAAGGCTAAAATCGGTCAACGTATGTGGACTAGAATAGCCAAGTTTGGCTCCGATCAAAACCACAATGGTTTCGGTGCCAAATTCTAAAATATGAGCTAACGGCAGATAGCCTATGTAACAATGGTGGCCCACTTCGTTCAGAAAGCTTTGCACCAAAGAAACATGTCCTTGGAAGCCAAGCAACAGATTTCTATGGGTCATCAATACACCTTTCGGTTTGCCACCAGAACCAGATGTGTACATGATCATGGCCAGATCATCTGGATCATTTTTGATGTCCGGATTCCGATGATAAAAATCTGCATCACCATTCTGAAGTATTTGATCATAGGATAACAATCGAACATGTTGAGGATTATTGTTGTTCAGTTTTCCCTGAAGTTGTTCGATCTCCGGTTGATTTTCAAGGCCCGCGTCTAATAGAACGATAAATCGTAATTGATTGAAAATATCATTGTTTTGGGGATGGCCGATCAATTTGTCCAACAATGATCTTGTGGTCAACAGAACTTTGACTTCCGTTTCTTTGATTGCCTCCAAAACACCTTGGTTACCAAGATTCGAATACAGAGTGGTCAACACTGATCCATTTTTGATGATACTGTGAGCACTGATGAACCATCGATGGCTGGTCTCGGCGAATATCATAACTCGATCACCCTTGTCCACTGTGGTCGAATGTCTTAAACCGCTTCCAAACTTGTGAATCGTTTCCATCAATGTTTGCCAAGTTAGCCATTGATAATCATCGAGCTTATAGCGAACAAACGGCTGTTCCGTAATGGTTTCTTGAGCCAACACCTTTCGGAACGCCAAACATTCCCGATGAGGTCCATGAATCTGATAGGCTATCTCGAATGCTTCATCCAACGTACGACAGTAATTCAGAAAATGTTCAGGCATGGTTTTGATGGATCTTCGCACCAGTTGATCAGGATATTCAGGATCCGGTTCGGAACGATCCCGATGAATAAGAGGCCATCTTGACCATGGTCGTTGGAGTAAAAGATACACGGGCAACGTTAAAACATCAACCAACAGGGTGAATAGCCATAAAATCCACAGAATCAATAGTCGTGGAAGTTGTAGCCAAATTTTCCGAATCAAATTTTGATTTATCATGGCTGCACTTGTCGTTTCGAAAACTAAAACCTTTAACGTGTCTACTTTGAACTATTTTGGGGAAGAAAACTTCGGCGATGGTGTCAGGTGTTCGATACTAGAGTGGAATGATAAAATTATTCGACTGGAACCAGCGGATACTATCTGATCTCGCTCTCTCTTTCCTAATGTTCGAGGAAAAAATCCTTTGACATAGTTTCCCTTTTCTCTTGCTCCCTCTTTTTTTTCTCTTTGTTTTATGGATTTCTCTTTTATTCAGGTTTTCCCGTGCCCGTTATCCGTTGGATCTTATTGGATCCATGACATCCACAAATGGTTTTGAACTTGTGGTTCATGAGGAAAAGAAAATATTTTTTTATGAAATTAAATTTCCGATCAAACCAAACGGAACAATGACATAAACGACTTAGATAGAATTCACCCAGATCGCTACATTAATCCCCGATGGAAACTTGTAACTTAAGGAATCATTCAATTATATTACTAATACGCTAGCAGAATCTTTAAATTCATTTTTTAAAAGTTTTGACTTTTTTTCCCGAAATTTCGTTCATAGAAGAAGGCTTTCCTGGGATTTTTTTCCCGTCGGTTTTCCACCGGATTCGTCCCAAACTGGAAACTTGATTCTGAGCCCAAAACAATTCCGAGAAAACCAAATAAATAAACAACAAGAGTGTTTGCCGGACTGAAATGTCATGGTGTTGAGATACCAAGATAGAACAAACAGTGTTTTTGTTTTCGGATGTAAAATGATCCACTTTTGCCTTTTTCGTTCGGGTTGTTAATGTCAAATCATTTGCTATCTTTGCATTATAATCTAGCTCCCTCTTATTATTATTGTTTTGTTTGCTCCCGATCAAAAAAAATGATTCCGATTCCTGCCCCATCTCGGTCCCCTCTTCCTCCTCTGCCTCCACTCCATATTTGTGTAATCACCAATACAATCCAAATTTAAGATTCAAGTGTATTACTATCTTGAATCAATAAGATAAGATTCTAATTTGGCTGGAGCCCACAAAACAAAAAACCTCCGCCAGCCTCAGGGATATAAATCGTTGGATATTTTTAGGATCTCGATTTTTCTTTTGTGATTATCAATATTATTTATGGTGTTGACGTTCGCCGGATAGTTTCTCATTGCAAAAACATGTATCATCAAGGGTTTTGCGTTGTCAACAATTATAAATTATTATTTGTGCTGTTAATGTCGATTGGTGGTCGACCGATCCAAGCGGATAATGTTCTCGATCTGATAGAGCCGAACAGCCAAATATTGTCCAGCCCAACAGCTTCGTTGGAAGATTGTCATCTAACACAATTGCAATTAAAACCATTGTTGGAGACGAATTCAGCTGCTGCGTCGGTGGCCGATGATAATCATTCATATTCACCGGAAATCAAATATATTCTGATCAAACATGGTTCCACTAAGAATAGTTTTGTGGAAGAGCTTCGCCAAGCGATCGTACCACTTGGTTTTAAGGTTTGCACGATTGATTCCGATGCCGGTGGGTTGGTTCCATCCAATATTACCATTGTGGTACAACGTGGTCATCAGGCACCATATTATGGGCGTCATGATCCAAGCACGTTGATTCGTTTCATTTCGACCATCGAACAACGTCTGACTCAATCACCATATCAAACGATTGAATCAAAGCTGGATAAGAAAGCATATGAGCATGTTTTAGATCCGAAAATCGTAGCCTATTTTCCCGATACCACGGCACCTGGATTCCAGGAATTCCAGCGGGCAGCCAGAATGATGAGCCCAAATCCGCCATTCTATGTGGTGCATAATCCTCAGGTAAAAATCTAGGTAAATTTTATGGGATTTTAACTAGTTTCGTGCCACCTGCCCTGCAAAAGTTTGCCGCCAAATTTCGTTTAAATCAACCGGGGCAAATTTCATTAGTTCGACGGTTGGAAAAATCGCAAATATTTTTTCCATCCACCCAATCAACCACCGATACCGTACAAACGATTCCGAAAGCAGAGGAGATCATCGATTGGATCAACAAGAATCGTGGCCTGATTCTGCATGAACTCAAAGATTTTAACCTCTATGATCCAGAGTTACAAGATCTGAACAAATATCAATTAGTGGCGGTTGGGGATAAAGCTTCGCCGTTGGGACTGTATTTCTTCAAAATCCTCACCAAAACAATCCAGAACATAAGCAGAGAGAATGAAATGAAATTGAATCCGATGGTTAATTTTGATGATAATGATAATGAAGAGGTACCGGTAAAACCAGATATCACAGGAGAACCAGGATTTGCAGAATCTAATGAGCAACTAGTGCGTTTGGATGATATCGAAATAGTTTGGATTGATTCAAGCCAATTCCCGAATGCTGCGTTGAACATGAAGAATCGGTATCAGATTCCATCGTTGAAAAACGTTTGGTTTGGTTTGATCCATGCACCATCCAATGCTTCCGTGGTAAAAGGATTACAATCAGTTTGGTTCGGAATGGACACTTTGAATTTGACCAGGTCGGATAAAAAAGCGGACGAGGAGAACATTCAGTTGGTTCGTGATTGGATACTGACTGTTACCGATCGAAAACCGGATTTGGAATCCAACCCAATGGATGGCATGGCCGATAACATATTCGAATTGGAACCAGAACCAGTTTCGGTACGGAAAGGAGGAAATTTTCTGTTGGAATGTAAGG
This sequence comes from Amerodectes protonotaria, assembly GCA_025882695.1. Classification (NCBI taxonomy): domain Eukaryota; kingdom Metazoa; phylum Arthropoda; class Arachnida; order Sarcoptiformes; family Proctophyllodidae; genus Amerodectes; species Amerodectes protonotaria. The sequence goes on from JAOZJS010000098.1 coordinate 83,028, forward strand.
TGACAGTTGGAAACAGTTGTCGATGGCAAAAGGATTCGCAACCGATCACCGTGGATGGAGTTCGGATACGATCGGTTCAGCCACCAACAACAACAACCATCAACAATCACGATTGTAGCATAATGATCAATGGAGCCAATGAAATGATTGATGCTGGCCAATGGACTTGCGTGGCGGTCGGTCAAAATGGTGGCCAACCACTCTCTACCAGATCAGTGATGGTGACCGTACGAGATTCTCAAATCAAATCAGAGCTTTAGAAATTGTACAATTAATTTTTTTATTATGGATTTTATCGCTGTTTCTGTGTTAATGCTTTCAATATAATTAAAAAGGATCATCAAATAACAATAAATTCGAATCACGTAAAAATGATTCTAGTATATCCAAAATGCATCTCCAGAGGTCTAGGATCTGTTTGAATCATTAATAATTTGTTACGCAAGATTCAAGTTTGGACAATTGAAAAATTGATGATTTCTGCAACACATGGTTTTTTGGGAGCCAATGTCCTCAGAGAATAAGAAGCAAACAAACAATCACTGACGATTCTGACCTCTTATTTTTTTTTCTTATTTTAAGGATCCAGCGATGCAAAACTCTAAAGTGAACTGAGGTGCTGTTGAACAGTGTTAATATTTCATACATGCTTCCTGTGTCCTGTTTATGATTCTTCTCGAGTCGGGGGTGTCCAACCTTTTTTTGAATTTAGACGAAGACAAAAAAAATGTAGCGATCTCAAATCAAAAAGAAATGTAACGATTTCAAATCAAAAAAAATGTAGCGATTTCAAATCACCATTGCTTTCATCCTGAACGTTATAATAAAGAGCTACAAGTCCAGTCTAGGTTTGAAAAAATCAATTCAAATTGTACGCGCGCCAGAAGGAAAGAGGAAGCGCTTTAGGCTGATTGATAATGTAGCCTTAAAGCAACCTAAATAGGTACAGCGGAAAAACCCTGGCTGTCTAACCACAGGTTGAGCTTCTCTGTTCTTGATCTAAGATATTCTATTGGTTCTTTTTTTTTGTTCGGGTCTCATTATTCGGATTGATTTCCAAGGAAAACTGAGATGGACAATGTTTTCGACGGGAAAAAAATCATTAAATAGAATCTTCTAACAAACACTCCAACAAAAGATTGGAACAAAAGGACAGTTTCTGCGTCATCCCGAAAAAAAACATGATGAACCAAATTGAAATATATTTTTTTTAATGAATTTTTCTGCGCCTTTCTTGGAATCAAATGGAATCATTTTGTTTTTGTTTTCCACCAAAACACCTACCTACCTACCAACCGACTAACCAACCAACCAACCAATTCACAAGCTTAATTTTTTTCGAGCCACATGACCCCACAGATTTAATGGATTTTTGTTTTTGAATTCCTTAGAAATAATAATTACTTTAAGACCCACCATGATTGCGCGGAATATCTTCTTGATGATTCTGGTTTTGGTGATTATTCGGGCAATAATCGTTTAATTAATGTTGAAAAACTTATAATTAATTCAATTAAAAATTTAAATGAAAATTTATGGAGAAAAGTTTCGAAAACCTCCAGGGATTTCGACCACGGACAATCAAGAATGGAGAAGAGAATGATTCCCAATTGAGACACAATGTCCTCAAGATTTGACCGATCAAACGAGACCAAATCGGGCGATTAATTTTTATTTTCCGGAATTCAAACTCAGTTTGCCTAGGATTTTGTTGAGCACTTGGTCCGGAAGGGGTCCCATATATCTTGTTGGTTGAATTATGCAACAATATCTAATAGTTGTGGTCATCATTTTTAAAACAGCCGGAGATGTCCCAATTTTGTCGGACACAGAAGATTTATAATAGTATTGCCACTGGAATATTTTATTTTTTGTGTTAGGAACCAATTTTAATCCCATTCAAATGATGGTCCCATTTGGTCTGCCCTCTCATTGAATCACAGATATGTGTGGGCCCATCGCGTGGGCAGTATCCGTTGGTCTTCGGGGGCAACCATTGGACAGACGCGATTCTGCGCGCTATTTTTTGATATTTTTGGACCAACTGAACACACACAATAGCACACGATTCTCCGCCCATTTTGTTACATTTCAAAAAAAAGCTGGATCGTTCGGCCAGGCGGATCCTATAAATATTAAAGACAACTTCCATTCTGATTTTAAAAATTTTTTTCGACGTTGACTTGTTGGACAAATTTTTGAGGCACAAGTTCGAACAACAACACCGGTAGAATCAAGATTCAACAATCATGCAGGATATTTTGGTCAAGATTCTGGCGATTACTGTGATGATAATCAATGCTAGAGTAGCCGCCATTTCTGTGCCATCCTTTATTGATGATGAGAATGCATCGGATCTATCACAACCACCACAATTATCCAATCAACCAAAATCATCGACCATCAGATCATTTGTTTGTTCCATGGAAAATCTTTTGGTGGATCCTAGCCGCTGTATTTATTATTTCAATCAATTGAAAAAAAATCTCGCACAATCACAATCACGATCTTTAACACCATCCTCATCATCATTCTATCCGACCTTCAATTACATTCTACCACAACCAGCGGAACCAGTACTTCCCACTAATGTTTTCGCTATCGGTGACGATGATTGGCAAGGAATGGATTCAGATTTGTGGCTGAGAAAAATATGGCAAATACAGCAGAGCAGCAATAATAATCGAAATGCACCAATGAAATCAATATCGTCCATCCAACCATCAGCCAAACTCCAACCAAGTTCTTCACCGGCGGCGGTCACTGAAACATCGACTTTGGATCGTCGAATGGTACGAACTTCGCAGCCGTTGTTGAACATGGCTAATCGTTTTGGTAAACGTGATAGACTGCGTATATCCAATCGTTTCGGTCGTTGATCAATGTCATAGATCGAATTTCAAACAGAAAAAAATATATCGTATAAGACTTCGCGTGTTTTTTTCTTCCGGAGAAGCTTATCATTTTCATGTTTGCTTACATTCTGAAACCTTTACTGAAAACATACAAACGATTATCATTTAACGTAATTGAACAGAACCAAAAATTTAGACCTAAATGTCTTGCAATTTAGTTAATCATAAAATTAACCACAATTTCAATTATGATATTTAAAAATTTTAATGAAAATAAGAATATTTGAATCTGAATATAAAATCATAATTTTTTTTTGATATTTTCTCCTTCAATGACCAATGGCTACAAGGACGAAGATCCTGATCGAGTCACCGGGTCAGTCTCCGAAACTTCTGCTAGTCAATCTTTTTTGGAAGTCTTGATCGAACCACCACCAAGAATTTTCTTCCTTTGATTTATCATGTACATGTAAAGTTGTGGAAAAACTGTGTGAAACGATATAAAATTCAATCAAATATTAAATCTCCAAACAACCTGAAAGATAATTATGAATGAAAAATGAATCTTACAGTGGAAGTAACTGAGCATAAAAATGATACAGGCAACATCATAATAGAACGATATGTTCAATGGATTGGGCAATTCATAGGTTAGAAATTTTCTTCGGCGGATCGGTTCCAAAGCAGCATATGTGGTCAACAATTCGCCGCTTACGCCCAACGGATAGAGGACGATGAACAAAGTATAACGAAGCCAGGTACACAAGTATGGTACAGCATCGTAGATATTCAATGCATAATAAATGTATCGTGTACATTCGGCAATGCACCAGGCAATCAATAACATTGGAACACCGATCGATGATCTTGCTTCCTCGATCGGATACAATATTCCCCAGACCAACATTAAACGTGAAAAAATTTGCGTGAATGTTTGAAATGGATTGGATGGTACAAATTTTATGGCAGCATGGAATACTTCAATCAATTGGTATGTTTGAAATATCATTATGACTGTTGAACAATGTTCCCATAATAGACGATAATTGTGACGTTTTGGCGATGTTAGAAGAAATTGCAGGGTCAATATAAGACCGTAGGCCCAGCTGTAGGCGAAAAACAAAACCAAAAATGAATTTTGCTTCAAATCAAAGGATGCAAATTTTTCGAGGACATTTTTACTTACCCACAAAATTGGACCAAATTATAGCCGGCCAGATAATTTTTCACCAATGGTGATTGCTGTCGGCGTGGTTTTATCGGTGATTTAGTGGACGCATTTGGTTCCATTTTTTTTGCACTGGAAAATTATTCAAGAAAATTGTTGTTGTTGGTTTATAAAAATCATACGAGGAAAAAATTGAAAATCAGCAATGTACACAACAAACAAATTTTAGGTGACGTTTGTCAAACCAGTTTGGCCACTTTCAAAAGCAAAACACTCGGGGAAAAAACCAATCTCAAACGAATGATGAGGATCACTTTAAAGCCGCAATAGTTCGTACCAATCCGATGACTGACATTGAGAAAGTAGGAAATTCAATGATAAAACAAATTATTGTCGTTTTTACTTGATAGCAATTAGATAGAAATTGAAAAACAAATTCACGCAAGCTTGCTTTAGCAAGCAGTTTTGCTCCGAGAAAAACAATCGATTATATCGTATTTTTATTTGACATTTTTGAACCAATAACAAATTCCAATCAAAAAGTTCACATGAAGTTCGGATCAAATCCTGGTCCACGTGGAGGTTGAAAGTGATCCGGATCAGGTTTGAAAAAACGGGCATCTGGTAATGGACCAATTGGATCATAGCGTGCACCTGGTGGTACAACATCACTGCCAGGAAATCTTGGTCTTGGGCCACGTTGTGGTCGCAAAACACCACTAGAAAATGGATCGAAAATCATTCCTCCACCGATGCCACGGCCCAAAGGATCTTGAAATTTAGAAGAATCGAGTTACCAGATAATAAAAACAAATCATAAATAATAATTACCTAGATCTGCACCGCCTATTCTTGGGTATAAAGGATCTTCTTCCAACAATGATCTAGGTCGGGCTTGAGTATCGGGTATCTTTGAAAATGGTGGTGGCATTGGATATTCTTCTGTTTTTTTAACAGGACTTTTTTGACGGGGGTCCATTTTTGCGAATTTTTCTTTTAGCAATGAATTCAAACGGGTGATTTTGTCGTTTTTGAAATTTTCAATTAATGTTTTCAAATCATGACTTTTGTCTAAGAATTCTGATTTAAGAATACTGGCCGAAAAAATGTCTTGGGAAGATTGTGCATCAAGGGGCTGTAAAAAACAAATTTGTAAACATGAAATCCTCATTAAAATCAGATGATTCATACCGATAAAGTTGCAATAAGTAATGTTTCAGCTGCAATACACTTAAGGATAAACTCTTTACGATTTGGAGCACGATATAATAATGTAAATAAGCCGGGGGTTGAATTCCAACCGGATGGCAACAATTCACTTCCAGTAGATGTGTCTTGTTCTGTCGTATTGATCTGTTGAAAAATGACACAGTTTTATTTGCCGGCAAAATTAAATGATTCAAAAATGATTATTTTGTTCTGACACTTTACCTTTTCTCCAACACCGATGCATTTGAACTCGAATTCTTGCACAAGAATCCAATGAATAGATGCAACGATCAAATCTAGTGGATCTTTCAATTGAGATTGAATGTTGGCCAAAAAAGTTTCGAAACCTTTCATATTAGGCACTAGTTAATTAATTACCAGAGTTACAAAATATCATCACCGATAGCAAACTACTTACGAGAAATCTTTTATTGTTAATGGATAGCACACAATGTAATCAGCCAGAAATGACTGCTAATCCTGCGTCGTCACGATGAGTTTGACATTACAGTCAAAACAGTATTGCACTCCCTCTGGTGATCTCATTGAGTGGGACAAAATTTAGCGCCATCTGCTGTTGAAATCGGCTTTTTGCCACCAGTACATGTGTGGTTCCCACAGCATTTTGTGCGCGCTTTTCATTGCGGCTAATTTGGTTATTTGTTTTGTTTTGATGGCATTTCCACATTATTTCTGTTTGACAAGCATCTAAAATTTCTACAAAAATGTGCGAAGAATCAGAAGTTTTTAAAATACTGATTTCTTCCGATAATCACCTTGGCTGTCATGAACGAAATCCAGTTCGTGCTTATGATTCATTTCGAACATTCGAAGAAGTGCTTCAAGCAGCTAATCGGATCGACGTAGATTTTATTCTACTGGCCGGTGATTTGTTCCATGTTAATCGTCCATCATTGGATACGATTAGCAAAACCATGTCTTTGATTAGGAAATATTGCTTTGGTGGCGATGGTGGCCAACGTTTTGGGTTGAAAAATTTTAAAAAAGCCAATTGCTTAGATCCAAATCTGAAAATCAAATATCCCATCTTCACCATTCACGGTAACCATGATGATCCGATCGGTATGGAAAGAGCTTGTTGTTTGGATCTATTGTCTCAAAGTGGTGAGTAAATCGCCAATGATCCTATCAGTTTTGACTTATTGTTTGATGCCCCATTTTAAAAGGTTTGATCAATTATTTTGGTAAACAAGATCAAGTTGACGAATTATTGTTGAAACCGATTGTTTTTGAAAAAGGTCATGCCAAATTGATGATATTTGGTTTTGGCTCGATGCGTGAAGAACGCCTAAATCATTTGATTCAATCTAGCAAATTCCAATACATGACGCCTGAAGATGCAACAGATTCGTTGAAAAAATATTTCAAAATTCTCCTGGTCCATCAAAACAGGGTGCCAAGGCCTGGCACCAAACACGTCAATCCATATGATCTTGGTGATCTACCTGATTTTGTTATATGGGGACACGAACATGACGCCGTACCAGAGCCAGAATATTTTGAGCAAAACAAATTTTACATCTTACAGCCTGGGTCCACCGTGGCCACCTCATTGTCTCCAGCAGAAAGTGGTGATAAATACTACTATATACTGACTTGTTATTATGATCAAGTCAGAGAAAAACTTCGATTCAAAATTGATCCACACAAATGTGAAACAATTCGGCCATTTTTTATGGAAACAATCGATGTGGATTCAGTTCTGTCTAAAAAATCATTCAGATCCAACATTGAGCGGCAAAAATTTTTGTTCAATAATTGTAAAAAACAAGTCGAAAATATTCTCGGTTCAAATGAGGATGACGAAACAGACGATGAAAAGCCATTGATTCGGCTCCGATTAGAATTCCAAGATAAAGAACAATTATTTGATCGAAGACAATTCGAATCACATTTCAGTTCATCGGTAGCCAACGCCAACGATATAATTCGGTTCGTCAAAAAACGTTCTGGACATTCAAATCTGTACGATGATGAGGATATTGATTATGGCTTTGTTGAAGTGATAGATTCCATTGATTTTAAAGTACCGCTGCAAAAAGATCATGTGATAACAGTCTTGGGTGAACATTTCTCATCATCTACCGCAGAACAAAAACTTTCAATTCTAGACGAACAGTTTTTAATCGAAAAACTTACCCAATTTATCGACAAAAATCAAGAGGATGGATTTGAAGATTTTGTGAATAATACCATCCAAGCTTTTAGTGCCATATTGTTGAATGATCCCAAAATTGATTTGGAACAAAGTCATATCAAGGAAGAAGTGCGTAATTTGAAACTCAGAATCGAGAATGATGAAAAATATCGTGCAAAATTGAAGTGGATATCCCAGGAACCATACACAAAACGTCCAATAAGCCTTTTAAAACAGAAAGTCTTATTCGAAAACAATTCAAAACAAACAGAGCAAGCAATCAAATCTTTAAGAAATGATCAACTTCCAAAAGATGATGAGGATGATGATTTTTTCAATCAAAAAATTGACCTTTTCGACTGTGATGATCGTGATCCATCATCATCGAAGATTGCGCCAAAGAACAAATCACAAAAGAAACAACAGAGTAATGACAATGAATATAAATATGTCAACCAACCACAAGGTGACTTGATCGAAATCGGTTCAGATTCGGATGATGATATACTAGAGGTATCTAATTCCAAGCGACGCTTATCGCCGGAAATCGCTGAAGATGATTTTGATGCAGATTTTTATGAGATAGAAGAAAATGTAAACAAAACCAAAAAAGCCAATCCTCGATCGGATTCATCCGCATCAACCAGAGGCAGAAAAAAGAAACGTGTTCCGGATATGGTGGAGATTTTAGAAACTAGCCCAAAGCCTAAAAGAGGTCGGGGACGTGGCCGTGGGCGAGGAACCACGATTACCAGAAACAATAGTGCAGCTATAATTTCGTTCGAAGTAGAATCACATGAAGATTCCGAATCAAACAGTCAAACAACGGGTAATATTCGGAAAATTAATGATTATTTTCGTAAAAGAGAAAAAACCGAATGAAAATAAAATGGTTTTTGTTTTACAAAAATTTGCTACCGTTTTCTATTCGACCTGTTCAATAAAGGTTTATCGGCCGGTTTTTTCTCTTCCGTAGACGGTTCAATTGATTGTTGGTATTCATCGAACATTGTTCGAAAAGCCTGGTCCATGATCGTCTGAAATTTGTCTATCCATTTAGAAGTCCTTGGCAAATCTTCAAGCAACGGTAATTTGGCAATGGTGTACGCATAGAATGGATCCTGTTGTTTTAGTAATGATTTTTGTTCGCGTTCGTGGATTGAAAACAATTCCTTGTTTTTATCCATCAATTGTGTCAATAGTAGATCCTCTTTTTGACTCTTGTCCAATAAAATTTGATTTTGGACTTTGAGAAATTCCATTAGTGATTTGATTGTTTTGTCTGGTTGTTCACCAGAATTTCCGTTGTTAGTATTTTTATTACTATTATTATTAATGGTAATGGAAGACGATGATGTTGATGTTGATGATGATAATGGTGCTGGTTCTTTCTGGGTATTTTGGTGATTTAGCGCCGAATTAATAATGCTGCCCTTAGCGGTTATCTTATGTAAACGGATATTCTTCAATACACCAGAACCATTAGTGATGACATGACGGATTTGATGAAAATTGGCTGGTTTTTTGTTGGGGATTTTAAAATCAAAAACTGCACCATTCGTTTCGTTCTCCAAATCAATGATTTGACGTTTGGCTGGTTCAGGTTTTGGCGCGATTTTTCTCTCCACCACAGCCTCTGCTTCCGGTTTTTTTCCACCACCACCAATACTACTATTATTATTATTATTATTATTATCATCATCGTCGTCGTCGTCGTTGGAATGGGCTGGTGAATAGACTGTTTCGCAAAAAAATTTCGCCGCATCTTCAAAATCATCCAATTCGATAATTTCATTTTCCTGTGGATTGGTATTGTTGGTGGATATTAATTGTAAATCTTTTGAATCATTATCCAAGTTGACAGTTTGTTGAGCCGAAGCCAATAATGAGTAATCATTTTTGGGCGATTTCTTCACGATGCAACCATTTTCGATGGAATTCTCGGCAGACTCTCGCATTTTATCCAAAAACGACAATGCCTTTGACCATTTCCAAGGACGACTTATGATGCCCACTGCATGATTACGTTTTCTAACGGCAATTTTTTTGAAATACTCTTTACGTAATATTTGCCATTTCCAACGAACATCATCCACTGTCAACAGCCAATAAATATTGTTGGCAAATATTGGTGAATGAACCAGAATGAACATCAAACCAACCAAATTAATCACTTACCTGGTATGTTCAATTTTGAAGCAACTTGTTCAAAGGCCAAAGCACGTGACAAACCAGACGAATATTCTGGATGTGATCTGTCCCAAATCAATGGATGATTTTTGATCAACAATACCATTTTTAATGTTTCATTCAATTTAAACAAATGTCTTTGACTTTCAAGCTGAATTGATGGTTTACCACCGTTGATATTGTCTATTTGTGGTGGAAATCCATTGAGAATCTCTTCAATTTCTTCATCCATTGTTGATTATTTGGATTTGATATTTATCAAACACAGAACAACAATGATATTTTGGGCAGTCAAAATATGAAGCATTTTTTTTAGGCGGTTCACCATGGGTGCCCTCTCGCTTTCTCCCTTCAATTTTTGTCATTATTTTTACCTCCTTTCACTTTGCCTCTCCTTTCTCGTCGCATCAAAACAGATCCGTCATGTTCAAAATGAAAGGAAATAGCTATAAATGTACTCTCGCTTGACGGTGGTAGTCGTGTGGCAGTTGTGGTGGAAACATTGGTGGTTTTTTTTGCTCTGTGCTTCTCCCTCTCTTCCACCACCGTTCTCATCATCTCCACCTCGAACAACAACATCATCATCATCAGGTGTAAAACTGTGGGTGGAACCTGGAATGCAAGCAAAACTAACGGAAACAAGGATTTTCCAAAAAATTCTCCATAATTCCAATCACTATTGGTGACACGGAATTCAATGGGATTTAATCATTGATATTCTGGTGATGAAATTCTGATCAGTTGAAATAATAAGGGGAAAAACTTTTCGAAAATTTTTCAGAAGAAAATATTTCCGTCAACAAAATAAAGCTTACGTAAACATTTACTGGTGACTTTTGTAGACGTTTCTGAAACAGGACTGTTTTCAATCTGATATTACTTTGATTCTTGAAAATTATTTCCGACAATGTTTGAGCAATACACCCAATCGCTTTATATGGTGAGATGATGAGGTTTTTCAAGCTTAATCGTATTATTAAACATATGATTTCAATTTGCAGGACTTTGATGGCCAAAGACGTGCAGAATATTATTTCGAACGAATCGTCGTCTTATCTAGTGTAAGTTTTATTCAAAATTTTATTTTTATAGAATATCCTGCTAATAAACAATTCTAACATAAACAAATTTAATCAGTTGATCGGGTTAGTGATTGGCTTCGTTTATCAACAATTTTCCTTAGCCATCATTTCCTTGGCTGTTGGTTTCGTGTTATCCGTGATGATCTCTATACCACCATGGCCGATGTATCGTCAACATCCGTTAAAATGGCAAAAACACAATCCAATAATGTTCCCTGATGAATATTACATAGATTCGACCAAAGAAACGCCGCCCCAGAACCAGCATACTAATAAAAAAACATCTAAAAAATGACACCGAAAACAAAAACTGGACATAAAACGAATCTTTTTATTAATTTGATGATGATTGTAATGCTTAGTATTTGTCCTGGAAATTTCAATCGCAAATAATTTTGTTTGAATTCGATCAAATATCAAACAATATCATTATTTTTTTCTAAAAAAAATAAACATTGTCTATTCTGGACCAATATTTTTTTTGCGTCACGGCATTTATGAATCTATTTTTTTGGTGTCCGCGGTGGCGCTTCGTGCGCATTTTTAGACACTTCATTTTCCCTCCAAAACTGAACCATTGTTGCTCTCTGTTCTGGTCAAAGGGACTGCCAGTGTGAACAAAAGCTTTCATTTTGTGAACCAATCATTTGGTTAAACCTAAAAAAATCATGGCCTTTTTAGATCAATTCAATCAAGAAAATGCTGCCGAAGAGCGTGAAAAACAATCACAGTATTTGGATTTTTTGGATGATGAGGTAAGAATTTTCTTCTACTCCATCATTAGGGATATTGAATGTTTTTTGTTTTGATTTTCTCTCAATCAGAATGATCAAGGTATTTATTCTGAAGCTGTCAAGCATATGATTAAAACACAACAACAAAGACTTATCGTCAATATCAATGATTTGAGACGTAAAATGCCAGCACGTGCTCGAATGTTGCTCAAAAATGGTATCGAAGAAATTGTCTTGTTTCAAAATGCTCTTCGGGAATATATCGCTCATCAATCGCCTGAATTTGCTCGTAGTGTTGAAGAATTTCTAATTGGTTTGGAGGGTAGTTTAGGTTCACATCATGTGACGCCCAGAAATTTATCAACAAGATTTCTAGGCGCAATCATTGCTGTGGAAGGAATTGTCACCAAGTGTTCTTTGGTGCGACCCAAAATTGTTCGCTCCATCCATTATTGTCCGGCAACAAAGAAAAAACACGAACGACGCTATGCAGACTTGACCTCATTATCTGCATATCCTTCATCAACCTTGTATCCAACCAAAGATGAAGATGGTAACCTATTGGAAACAGAATTCGGTTTGTCAACTTACAAAGATCATCAAACTTTGTCCATACAAGAGATGCCGGAAAAAGCACCGGCCGGTCAATTGCCCAGATCCGTTGATATCATTGCTGACAATGATCTAGTTGATGCTTGTAAGCCAGGTGATCGAGTTTTGATTGTTGGTCCATATCGGTGTTTGCCAAATAAACAAGGATCTTATACCTCTGGAACATTTCGTACGATAGTGTTGGCCAACAATATCAATCTTTTGAGTAAAGAAGTTACATCGGAAATTATGCCCGAAGATATTCAACGCTGTACCCGTTTTTCTCGACAAAAAGACGTTTTTAATATTTTGTCTCGTTCCTTGGCGCCATCCATTTATGGGCATGATTATATTAAAAAAGCATTGTTGTGTATGTTGCTTGGTGGCCTTGAAAAAATCCTTCACAACGGGACCCGTCTTCGTGGTGACATAAACATTTTATTGATTGGTGATCCGTCTGTATCAAAATCTCAGCTTTTACGTTATGTGTTAAATTGTGCTCCAAGAGCTGTTGCCACCACTGGTCGTGGTTCATCTGGTGTTGGTTTGACGGCTGCTGTCACCACTGATCCAGAAACAGGAGATCGTCGTTTGGAAGCAGGAGCCATGGTTCTAGCTGATCGTGGTGTGGTTTGTATTGATGAATTCGATAAAATGAGTGACATCGATCGTACTGCTATACATGAAGTTATGGAACAAGGCCAAGTTACCATTACCAAAGCTGGAATTCAGGCCAGATTGAATGCAAGATGTTCGGTTTTGGCAGCCGCAAATCCAGTTTGGGGACGTTATGATCAATACAAGACGCCTCATGATAATATCGGAATGCAAGATTCTCTGTTATCTCGTTTTGATTTGTTATTTATCATGTTGGACAAGAATGATGTTGTCAATGATACTGAAATAGCTGATCATGTGGTGCGTGTTCATCGATACAGACCGCATGGCGAACAAGATGGTGAACGTAAGCGATAACACTGATTTCAGAAATGAATGTTTTAAAAAAAATCCTTTTTCCCCTCTTTAGCTCTTCCCATTGTGAGTAGTGCGGATTTCTTGTCCACCAAAGATCCCAACAAATTGGAAAATGAAGAACAAGCCAACGTAATTTATGAGAAATATAATCCCTTGTTGCATGGTAAAAGGAAACGGAAGTAAGTGAATGTCTGTAAGTCTGAGATAAACGATATATTTCTAACTTTTGTTCCAATTGAAAAATAGTGAAAAATTTGTGACAATGAATTTCATGCGTAAATACATACACATCGCCAAAGCGATCAAACCAACTTTGACCAAAGAAGCCATAGATCTCATCTCGGAAGAGTACTCCAAGCTTCGAGTCTATGACCTTAAGGTGAATGATGTTTGTCGTGTAAGTCACCCTTCGGATTGATGTGTTTGAATGTCATCTCTAAACCCTTTTTGCTTCTCAGACACAACCAATCACTGCCAGAACATTGGAAACAATGATCCGTTTGTCTACAGCCCATGCTCGTTCTCGCCTTTCGAAAACGATCGATGAAGTGGACGCTAGAGCCGCGGTGGAAATGGTACAGGTTTCTCATTTTCACAAAGTATTGGAGAAACCTCGAAAACGTAAACGCGTGAAAAATGAAGAAGAGGGTAGTGGTGACGATGATGGTGAGAATGATGATTACGATATGGACGATCCGAATGGAGAGGCGCACAAAACCGATGATATGGATGGAAAGCGGAAAAAAATTCCGAGACCTGAAACAGAAGAAAAAATGGATACATCAGCGATTGGAAGTGATGCGTTGACAACAACGATTGAGACACTACCAGGCACACCTGTCAAGACAGAAAAAATTGCGCCCGAAAGATTGAAAGAATTCCGGCAATTTTTGTTTAATCTGATGGAAAATGTCAGTTCAATGCCTCTGGAAGAAATACATAAAAAAGTGGAAGAAGAATCGAAAAAAGGAGGGCAATTCAATTTCACCAAAGATGAAGTTGACGGTGTTTTGGCAATGATGCAAGATTTAAATCAAGTTTTTGTAGCAGATAATATGGTGATTTTGATTTAGTTTTGTTTCAACGGTAAATTTAATTAGATTTCGGTTTTAACATTCAAAATTACATTAAATTTAGATTAAATTCTTTCTCATTATAAGAACATTCTAAAAAACCCTGGAAGCTTAAATTAACTTCAGTTGGTATTTTTCTTAAAGGGAATCGATGATGATTAAATTGATTTCGAGCAAATGTTTCCTTATTTTGCTTCTAATATCAAAATTGGTCAAATCAAAAGTGATCGATAATGGTACAAACGATAATGGCAGATTTTTGGTGAACGCAAACGGTAACCTAAATCTGTTGACCATGGGTCTGATGGAAGATGGACGAATATTGTTGATCATAACACAGGATTCCTATTTGATGATTTTGAATCGTTATGAAGCACTGAGGCCCAGGATACGAAGATTATATCTATGCGGGAGATTCCGGCCTATAGCAAAGGTTTGGCCAAAATTATATGAAACGCCCGCATTCCAAAAGATTCTGAACAGTACACATTATGGAGTGATACAAAAAGATCGACTAGGGTGGTTCGTAAAGTTTCGTTCGCCAACATTGGCGATAATCTATCATCCTAAGCATGATTTAGTTAATGTGACCAACTTGAATGTTAATAAAAGCGGCGTTCAAAAATCACCCAAAAAAGTTGGTAATCTGGTCAAAAACTTGATGATCGTTGGCCATATATCGAGCATCAGAGAAGGATCGAATATTGAATTTCGATCATTCACAGACGATGATGATAATCATCATTATCAAATGGCCTACAATAGTACGGTGTATGATGTTTGCTTGGAACGATTGGGAAAAATATTTCCCAAGATCGTGTTTTGGCGTCCAATTTTCAATTCTGCCGTGCAACTTCCGGACGTGGCTGCACCAATTGTACCGCCAACCACCAATTGTACAACGTTTGATTATCGTCAGCCGATCAATTTTGGTTTCCAAACCGAGGATCAATTGTATCTGTTCACGTTGACCGGCGATG
The DNA here is from genome assembly GCA_025882695.1 of Amerodectes protonotaria. NCBI lineage: Eukaryota > Metazoa > Arthropoda > Arachnida > Sarcoptiformes > Proctophyllodidae > Amerodectes > Amerodectes protonotaria. The sequence goes on from JAOZJS010000098.1 coordinate 98,043, forward strand.
TTTATGTGATACGAAATCTAACTGATGATAATTTGGCTCCCGGACGCCTATTCGATATTCATCATAAATCTGTTGCACACTATTTTGTGGCCAATGTTGCGAAAACCTTCGATCGGTATAAGAACATTAAAAGTAAGCTAATTACATAATCAAAACTAATAACATAAATTTGGTATTTTTTTTTCTTTTGTCAGAATATTTACGCTGCATCCTGTACGGCTATTTGACGACTTTCGTTTTGGCTGGGATTTTAGCCATATTCATTCTACTGTTCATAATAATCAAAGACATTAGAATCAATAATTTCTGATGAAGATTGCAACCCAGAGTAAACAAACATTTGGCGAGAAAAAAATTCACGCGTTTTGTTTTTCGCAAATTATTTTGAAGGTACACTTCACTGCATTGCATTTTCTTGGAAACGTGCGCAAAGAATCACCACAGTTGGCTATGCAACAGTTGGCTATGCAACAGTTGGCTATGCAACAATTGGTTATGCAACAGTTGGCTATGCAACAGTTGACCATGCAACAGTTGACCATGCAACAGTTGGTTATGTGAGCTATGATCACAACTTCATGGGAGCTGCCACCTGTCAAGTCAAATATGAAACCAACATCAGGGGGCTGCCACCTGTCAAGTCAAATATGAAACCAACATCAGGGGGCTGCCACCTGTTGAATCAAATATGAAACCAACAACAGGGGGCTGCCACCTGTTGAATCAAATATGAACTTATCAGGGGGCTGCCCCTGAAATAAGACAGTTGGCTTCACTGCATTGCATTTTCTGCTTCCACCTGTTGAATCAAATATGAAACCAACGTCAGGAGGCTGTCACCTGTTGAATCAAATATGAAACCAACGTCAGGAGGCTACCACTTGTTGAATCATATATGAGCCCAAACAGAGGGGGCTACCACTTGTTGAATCATATATGAGCCCAAACAGAGGGGGCTACCACTTGTTGAATCATATTTGAGCCCAAACAGAGGGGGCTACCACTTGTTGAATCATATTTGAGCCCAAACAGAGGGGGCTACCACCTGTTGAATCATATATGAGCCCAAACAGAGGAGGCTACCACTTGTTGAATTAAAAATATGAGCCCAGAGGGGGCTGCCACCTGTTGATTCATATATGAGCCCAAACAGAGGGGGCTACCACTTGTTCAATTAAATATG
>JAOZJS010000988.1:0-15749 GCA_025882695.1 Amerodectes protonotaria
GGCGCGCGCGTAAAATCAATGTAAATGTGAGCCACCGGTGGTACACGCCGCCAGATGGGAAGGATTAGTGTGAGCCACCGGTGGTACACGCCGGCGTCAACGTGTTAAAGTGTAAAAAAATCCCGAAGAGGGTTCAACTTTAAAGAAATAAAAATCCTGACCCGGAAATAAACCGGATATTTTAGGAACACTAAATATCCTTAAGAACAATCCTATTTCTCCTTTTTTGCTTTATTGATTTTTGTTCGGAAAGAAAATTATTGGGATTTTGTTTTTTGCACAACAAAAATTCAAGCGTGCAATAATAAGAACATGATCAGGACATATTAGTGGTCTAAGTGGTTTGATCTTTTTTTAGCAAATCCGTAGGCAATGGTGGCCGTTTGGGTGACCAACGGTGGACCTGTGAGTTGGGAAAAAAATCAGAAAGACAATACCAAATGCAATTAGAAAAGGTGATGATGGTGAAAAATCAGTAAAAATCTACTCTGGAGAAATATTTCCGACTTTTATCAGTGGTGAATTTCGGATTGATCTCAAATCGATGTTCTGATGATGTTGGAAAAAATGGTTTCGGTGGCGGAGGTGGTGGTTCCGGAATGGCTATCGGTGATGATCGATTGAAATCTGACGATGATTCTGATGATGTTGAAGAGCGACTGGGCTGATCATTTCTTGGCTGATTCGAACCATTGTTGGTTGTTTCGCCATGTTCTTCATTGGAATCTGTTCGCCTTGGATCGATCCGGTCAGCTATGCTACGGATGTGATCCGAAACAGTATCTTTGTGCAAAATCATAACGATGACACCTAAGAGGAAGAGGAAAAGGAAATTTGAAGAGTTCAGAATATGTCGAATGTGTGTTACCTGTCAAAAGCATCATAAGAATGCAAAAAGCCACAATGATGCTGCTTATTTTGCCCAAATCCAAACTGTTGGCATTGTTTTCATCGATTTTGTTTCCATCATTCGATGATCTCTGTTGTTGACTTCCGGTTTTCGATGCAAAGAATTTATTAGGATTATCATAATCGGCTGTATCGGCTTTTTTCTTGTGCATCACATAGATCGGTGTTGGACGCATGGTGGGAGTCGGAATCACACTACGATGGCTTGTAAAATAGACCAAAGGTTTCGGTGTGGTGGAAGATTTGAACCATTGTCGGTTGATGCTTCCACTTAATTCCATTTGTTCGTTGGTCTTGTTGGTGTAATTACCGGATCTGAATCCGATCGGATCTGCCGTATCATTGGACGCAAACATTGGATTCCAACTGTTCTGATAGGCATAATTGTTTGATTTAGCATATAAATCTTGGCTACCATAGTTGGTTCCGCCGGAAACACTGAATGTTTGATTGTAGCTTGATGATGGAACCATATGGAAATTTTTATTCAAACCACTGTTTTGAAGATTTGATAGCAAAGTATGATTCAAACGATCGTGAAGATCTTTGATGGTCAAAATTGGTGCTGAAGTTGTTGTGGTCGTTGTTGTTGGTGGAGGTGGTGGTGGTGGAAGTGCATGATTAGGGATGGATTGTGGCTGCGGCATGAACTGCGGACGTTCATATGGTGAACTGTTCGGAGGATGGTGGTCCATCTGATGATTGATTGGATTCTCACGATTTCCCTGTAAATAAGGTGAATTGATTATGGTTTTGACGATCTGTTTTTCCATACTGGAATCGATTTCTTGCTTCGATTTAGAACTCAGATTGGTATCAGGTTCTTCAATCACCAAAATTTTGTTCATTGGCTGATCATTGTGTTTGGTGATATCCACCAATTCTTGATAATAAACATCTTTGATTGGTATTATTTTCTTTTTCTTTTTCTTGTTGCGGGTCTTTTTCACGCGGAAAACACTGGAACTGTCATCATCCCAAGATCGAAAACGATACGGTTCGGTGCCAATAGGATTATGACGCTGGAACAATGGCCGAACTTCGATCTCCTTCGACACCATTTGATCATAATCCATCGGCAATGTATATTCTACTTTCAATGGAATCAATTCCTCTGCTCCGTTTGAATCGAATCGATCTGCGCCCATCGAAGTTTCAAACGATGATAACGATGAAGATGGTAATGGTGGTGGGGGTGGAGGCGGTACTGTGTAGCGACATTTATGGTGCGGTGGATGATGATGTGCGTGGTGATGATGGCTGCCATAACTGATGATATCGGCCAACGATGTCGAGGACGGATCCAGATAGAATATGATGATAAGGATCACAGTGATCGATCGAACCATGGATCGATTCGATGATCCCATCACATGGCCCAGAATCAAGATTAAATCTCGTATGAATTGTTGGACACACATACGGTGAACATATGGTTGATCCAGGTTGAACAACAGCTCTTACATGACCGCTTTCTTGGTTGCAACAGGTACAGGCAGGCAGTGTGTGGTCGATCAAATTAATTGTCTTCGAGCCGAGTTAATTGTCGATTGAGTAAATTAGAAGTAGAAGAAGACAGAAGACGAACCAAGCAAAAAACAGCCACCAAACAAATCTAATTATGATAATTGGCAACAACCAACGACAACGACAACAACAACTATCATTGAGAGTTCGACGGTAAATGATTTACCGATTGAAATGTCTGTGTTGTTTTGTACCGAAAAAACATGTTTCACTATTCACCTATTGACATACATTTCTGGATCTGAATCCTGTGTGATGAATGACGCCACTTGTTGCACGAGTGCCAAAGAGAGAGAGGGCTTCATTTTCTTCGGAAAAAATGGCTTAAATGTTCCGAAACGAAATAAAAGAAAAAGAAAAGGAAAACAAGTAGAATTTTTCAAACACTGATCATTGAAGAAGATGGATCTCTAACATACCAGAACTTTTGTTGTTGTTGTTGTTGGAAGACAACAAGAAAGTCTTCAAGCGTAGCAAAAAAAAGGTTCATTCCTCTTCTTCATCATTTTCTTTGTTGTTAAACAAACTTAGCTTGACCAGAGCTGAACCTATTTAACAATCGAACAATTAGATTAATTGATATCAAAAAGAATATCGTTTAGCTTGAATCAGGTAGAATCATCAAACCATGGTACGGTGATAACAATGTCTTCTACGGAAAATCAAACCACGAAGAAAATTGTGTCGCGCCATTTAATTCAAAATATTTTTTTTGTTATACTTGACATATATGTGCAGTAGGTGACAGCGCAACCGAGACAATTTCCATCGTATAAACTTAATCTTGATTTGTTTCGAATTTTTGAATTGAATTTGATTCAAATACCTGTTTGCCATCAACTAATTTCGAATTGAATTAGTTTTTTTTGTACTTTTGACAGCTTGGATTTTTTTGCCGACAGAAAAGATTGGCCAATTCCGACACAATCAAAGCGGATTCGGGTTGGTTTTTTCATTCGCGAAAGTCAATTTTCCTGCAAAGGCAATTGATTAAGTTATTGTTGAAAATTATTAAAAAAAAAACAAAATTCAAAATCACCAGAACATTGTAGGCTTCACCTAGTGATCATTCAAGCTTGAAGATATTTGAATAAATTTTGTAGTTGTTGTTTCGTTTCGTTTCGTTTTCTGGTTCACTTTCTAATAATTTTCAGTGATTTTCGTTTTGTCAAACCAAACGGAAAGGGGGATTTCGTTTCGATTTGAAATTCGAATTTGGAGGCCTTCGAATTCGGTCACATCGTTTATGTTTAGCTCGTTGTTTTAGCGCAAAAATTCCACGGCGAGTTCTTCAGTGGCCAAAAATCGTCTGCCATTAATTTGGAATTTTTTTCGGTGTCAACAATGCCGCGACATCAAAAGAAAAGCTCTGGAAAAGCTACCATTCCAAGCCAACTATTGATACAATTAGCGAATAAATGTAATGATCCGCTGAAGGTTTTGGAGCATCCCGAAGAAAAGAATGGCTCGAAGGGTGAGAGTGGCTTATTTTTCCAAACAAACCGATTTCGAGCCAAAATTCAATGTTTTACCTGGCCAAAACTATCCACCGATCTACAAGAATGGATCATCGATCTGACCGAACAGAACATGAAGGATCTATATGAATCAAGCGGATGGAAATGGAATCGACAATCCAAATTGAATGAAATGAAACATCAAACATCCCGGCATTTGATTGTGTTCAATGTAAATGGTACGGCACCAGCGCCGGTGGCATTTGCTCATTTCCGATTCGAAGAAGGTTATTCGTCGGATGCTACGCTTTACTGTTATGAATTGCAAATCATTCCGTCTTGTAAACGTTTGGGAATCGGTCGACATTTGATGAACATCCTACAAACAATGGCCAGTAAATATCGTATGAAAAAAACATTGGTAACAGTGCTCAAGAACAATACGGATGCATTTGAATTTTACACCAAAGGATTACAATTCAAAATCGATCCAAATTCACCAAGTAGCTGTCAACAGGAAGCGGTGTATGAAATTCTATCCAAAAAAGTCACGCCTATCATCCGTGTGAATGACGAGAATGATCAGAATCAAGAATCTGTTTCAGAATCCGTTCGATAATCATGTTACGTCATCATCATCATGTTATGTAATATCATTATGTAACGATAAAATTGTTCCAAACAATATGAACAGTTTTTTTTGATCCAAAAAAAATTTGTTTCATTTATTTTGTGCGGTTGACGTGTCCACCGTCCAAATTTGTTTGCCAATCATGGACATGGTTGTCATGGTTACCTCGAAAAAATAACACGGGAAATCAATTGCACCTGTATTATTAGTAATAAATGAATTTGGAACACACACACACACACACCGCCAACACCTTTGTTGGATTGCGGGATTGTTTGCATTAGGGCAATTACCTTCGGTTTCGAATTGTTCGTTGGACCAAATGAACATATTTCATCCTCTGAACCGCAAACATTCGAATAATATGCCCGACCATCGATTTTCGATCTAGCTAAAGTTTCGCTAAGTTTGCTGAAAGTTTTCAGGATGAGATCCACCACAATGATGGCCAAATCATCATCTTCTGTACTGTTGTTATTTTTGCTTGCAATCATTCCGCTTGAATCTCTTGGATCACCACCAGATGAATGTCGATGTAAACACGGAATCTGTTCAGACCACGATGATTTTGATCATTGTTTTTGCTACGATGGTTACACCGGTGATGATTGTTCCATTAATTTTGATGAATGTCTACCAGGAAGGAATCCGTGCCAAAACGGTAATTTTTAAATTTTCAAAGCCGAAACGATCACAATTTACGTTAAATCTTGGTATTTCGAATTCGAAGATGCCGCTTGTGTGAACGATGTACCGGAAGTTCGTTGCGATTGTCCACCCGGGTATTGTGGACGATATTGTGAAATGGAAATCGATGAATGTCGATCGAATCCTTGCCATAATGGTGTATGTTTGAATATAATGATTGCAATGATTTCCTTTTGAATTATGCCTGAGCATCATCATCTCTTTTCCAGGCCACCTGTATTGATCAATTGAATGGATTCAAATGCATCTGTCCGCTTGGGTAAGAATCGGGATGGTGAAAATCGTCGTGGTTTTTGCCTTGAATTAAATTGATTGATTTCCGTTTTAAGCTATACAGGTGTCCAATGTGAAACGGATATCGATGCTTGTTTGGTTCAACCCGAAATGAATGGAACATGGTCCGGTGGTCCATGTCAGAATGGTGCCACCTGTAAGGATGGTCCTGGTGAACGATATTTTTGCATCTGTCCATCGGGATATATCGGTCAGAATTGTGAGACCATAATGGATCCATGTGATTCATCGCCTTGTTTGAATGGTGGACGATGTGAGCCGACGACCGCCATGAAGCTCGGAAGTTTCCAATGCATTTGTCCATATGGTTGGTCCGGGTCGGAATGTCAAGTACAGTTGAAACGATGTTCCAGCCGGAACCAGTGTAAAAACAATGCATTGTGTATGTCTCCCATGGATGATAGATTCGATGATCACTTTCATTGTTTTTGTGCGCCTGATTTCCACGGTAAGCTTTGTCAGCTCCGTTTTGATGAATGTTCGCCCAACAATTGCCAGAATGGTGCAACCTGTTTGGATCAGGTGGATGGTCATCAATGTTTGTGTCCTGGTGGATTTGCCGGGAAGTTTTGTGAAATAGATTGCCTGGAAGAAGATCATGAAGCGTGTTACTTTACCACCACCACCACCGCCATCATGTCCACCATTCCGGAACCATCACCATCATCGTTGATGCCGGACAGAAGCCATGCTGTTTCCACCACAATTCTCACCATCTCCCAGACATTATCACCACCATACTTGGATCAGTTTACCAGTTCGTCGAGCTTAGATTTAACCACTGCCATAATGCCAAATGCAACCACCGAAACTAGAACGATATTGGTGACTCCCACCGTTGGAATCGGATCATCGTGGTTGATACCTGAACCGGATGGCTTCAAAACGGATAATGTCAGCATGATCTATGCGGCCAGTTTTGATGGCAGCCAATCGGAATTGATTTTCCAAATGAGACGAATCAAACGCACAACCAGTTCGGTGAAGCTGACCATTATCAGCTCGGATGGTGATGGTGATGATGATAATGGTGATGGATTCATTCTGCATGCGTATACCAACAAATTCAATCTGCTATTGTATGTTAAGAATCGGAACCTAGTGGCCGATTTGAATGATCGATCGCAGCAAAATTTGCTACATTTGCAAAGCAATCACCCAATTGAAATGTTCAAACCGTATACGATCAAAGTCAGTATTGATGCCGAAGCCTCGGGATTGAATGCAGAATTGAAACTGTATCACCTTGATCGTTTGATTCAAAGTGTGAACATTCAGAAGCCGAATCTAACCGTACCGTGTTTTGAATGGTTTCGATTTGGTCAACCACCACCACCGTCACCACCACCGCCGTTGACCAATCATCATCAACAATTGTTTCCAACCAAACCATTCAAAGGTTGTATCTATAATTTTGAATTCAACAATCAAGAAAAGTTTGTGAAAGATTCGTTTAGCGCCAAAAACATTTCGGAATGTTTGTCGAATGTTTGCCAACATAATCCATGTCTGAACAATGGTGTTTGCCATCATCGTAACCAAACAACAACCACTTGGAATTGTTCCTGCCCCGATGGATATCGTGGATGGCTTTGTGAAGAAATCTATTGCCATTCCGGATATTGCGCCAACGGTGGATTGTGCTTGCTTGGCGATCCACTTGGCAAACACTTGTGTGTTTGTCCACAAGGATTCTTCGGATCAAGATGTGAATTCAGTAAGTGTACCGGTGCGCTTCTGATTATTTGATTAATTTTGTTTCGTCTATTCCGGTTCGCCATTCATTTTTAACAGAAATGAATCTCACATTTCCTGCATTCAATATTGCAACCGAAACAAATAATAGATCTTCTTTCATCAAATATCGTCTAACCAGCTATAATATTGAAGAGTTTTTCGAGATCAGATTTCGTTTCATCACTCAAATTGTTGAACAACGATCCGGCCTGCTCATGTTCATGAGCCGAATAATGCCCAATGGTGTGGTGATGATGATGAATCCGGATACGAATCAAAAACAACAACAACAACAACAACAAGAAACAGCCACGGATTTTGTTAGTCTTATCTATGAAAAGCGATCGCTTTATTTACGGCTCAACCTGGGACAAGGTATGATGATCATGACCATGATCCAAAACATGTTCCAAAACGTGATCCAATTCCCTCTTTTAGGCGAAGAAACACTGAAAACATCGACCGAACCGAACATTACCGAACAGATGGTTTTGTTTGGTCGCTATCGGCAGGTATTCTGGTTGTTGGTCATTCCTTCAAGGATAGCTGATGATCATCGAGGTGGTGGTGGTGATGGTGGTGAAGAATCAAAATTAAGGCCACAAGTTGGTCGTACACCATTGCATCAAAAAACCCTGAACGTTGATCCCTATCTTTACGTTGGTGGCCATGAAGATTGGCATGCACATCCGGCCCTGAATAATCTAACCGGATTTAAAGGTGACAAGTCTTGACATGATAAGTCTTAATTTTAATTGTTTTAATTGTCTTGTCTTGTTCTTATCCTTCCAAACAAACAGGATGCATCTATGATATCGAAATTCGAATATCGAGACAAAGTGATTTCCGGAAAATTGATGAAAATTTAATCGATAATCTAGCTAATATTGATCAATGTGATTTTGAATGTACGTAAATGTACACACGAGCGTTTAGTATCTTGGCGAGAAAATTGGACAATCAATCGCCGGCGGATTTCTTCGAATTTTAGAAAATTTTTAGCTTCAATTTTTATATTTAAAAAAAAATTATCATCAAAATATTTATTGTGAAATATATATTTACAACGAAACAAAAAAAAATTGATTGAAATTGATTTTTTTTTTATGAATTTTGTAAAATTATTCAATCATCATAGTCGTCGTCGTCGCTCTCAGGATTATCATCGTCGATATCTCCGTCCATATCTTCCTCTTCTTCGTCTTCATTTTCATCATCAGAGTCTTCGATTTTCGATTTCATAGACATTTTCTTGTTGAATATTTCGAATTTTCCATCTTTGCTCCACATGCCTTCAACTTTGATACGAAATTCGGCCATCTGATTGCCCAATAGTTTCTAGAATGGTGGATAAAAATTGAATGATTAAATTTAGTAAATGATAATATTCACAAAACATCGACCACAAACCAGTATACGAGCTTGTTCCGAAGTCAATGGTTGACCTTTTTTGCAAACTTCAAAATCTTGCAACAATGTTACCACGCCTTTTTGCAAAGTTGTCGGCATGCCCAATTGTCTTAAATATGGTTCAAGATTATGTGAAAATTGTTTCAAAGGTCCTTCGAACAGATTGACTGTTTTGGTGGCCACATCACCAGTACGAGCATAATCACGATGACGGTACGTTTTAAAGAATCTTGATTCGATAAAAAAAACGTGGATCAAATTCGATTTTTTGTTGATTTTTCAGAAAAAAAATACCAAATTCTTACTCGAATATTTTATCCTGGGTGGAATTCGTGAACAAAAGCCCACATTGGCCCAACATTAGAGTGGTTAATTTGTGCAGATTTTGCTTGTATTCATCCGCTTTCGTACGGCCCAAACCAATGCAAATAATTTTGTTTTTACCGAAAAAGAATCGGCTATCTTTCAGCTCGTTTCGCAATTGTTTCAGCTTGGCATTACGCATTTTATCCACACGAAACACGAAAATTCGTTCAAATTGATCCACGCATTCTCTCAATTCGTTGACGAAACGTCCCTTTGACTCCGAAAAATTTTTCTTCTTGGTGGCCGTCAACGAAACTGTACACCACAACCGCAACGACAACAATAACAACAAATCAATGAAAATTATCACTAAATCCGAAACGTTATCATCCAAACTTACCAAGACGATTTCTTCGAGATTTCGGCATTTTTCTTATTTTTTCTTCCAGAAAAAAATTGCAAACAAAAATCAAAATCAATCAATTCACAACCATCACCACCAACAACAACGACAACGACAAGATGTGTGCGAAATGAGACGACATGTGTTCCATTCTCTGTGAGCTGTTCATATAGTATAGGACAGAATGATGAGTGTGCAGGAACCAGTGTGACCAAGGGCAGTGGTTGCCTCCACAGTTACATCTTGGATGACACTCGAACAATATCACGAGCCTTGTTTGGCGCATTGATGTTGAAGTTGATGTTGGTGTGTGCGTGTGTGACTTCGATCTTGTCGCTCTCTCTCTCTCTCTCTCTTTCCATCTCTTTTTCACTGTGTTCGTCTGTTTCCCATCACAAACCATTCATTCAGTTATTTAACGCCAAAGTCGAAACAACCAACCAACCAGCCAACCAACCAACGTTGTTTGTTAACCAGCCAACCGAAAAAGCTAAAAATCAACGAAATCATCATCATCATCATCATCTCACTCCTTGAACCACAATCCTTGCTTTGTGTGATTGTTGTGTGTGTGTGTTTGTGTGTAGAAAAAAATAATAATAATTAATCCACAAAGTCGCGTACTCGCTCTATTCCTTGCTGTATCCACGGTGAAGCAAATTTCCGATCACCAACCAACCAACCAACCAACCACACCATCATCAGTAACTTCGAAACTGTAAAATCGAATCCTGGCCTAGTCAACTGAAATCGAAGAAATTGAAGCAGAACAGCAGCAACAATAACTTTGAACAAAAAAACATCAACCGCACTTGATATTTGGTGTGTTCGAAATTCATTGAAAAAAAAATTGAATTGAATTGAATTTTGATTCGTTCGTTCGTTCGTTTTTCATTCGTTTGAAACATCACGGCGATTCACCTATCTTGTTTTGATGTGTGTATGTGGTTCCCATCGCTCCAGCCTAAACGCCTACGCAACAAGGTAAGATTATTTTCAAATTTCCAGTGTTTGATGATTCTAGTTTTGTGTTGTTGCCCTTCCCTGTTGGTTTCGAAGCTCATTTTTTTTCCTGCCCAAAATAAGATTCGTTCGAAAATATTATTTCGAATCTTAATTTTTCGAATTTTTTCTTAAGATTCGAATATTGCGTAATCGTGTGTGTTTGTGTGTGTGTGTGTGTTCCAATTATCTCCGCTGTTGTTTTACGGTAATACTTTGCCACAAATTGATTATACAACACAGCAACAATTTAGCTTGATTGAAAAATTACTGAGCCGGTAAATTTGTTAATTAGACACCCGGTAGACTACCGAAAAATTGAATATGTTTTAGGAATCTTGTTCTGAATTTTTTTCCTCTTAATAATCCACATTTCCTAAAATCATTGCTATGCTGTTGTGTAATCCAACATCATTGAAATTGGATGATGTTTTCTCTGTTTTGTTTTGTTTTGTGTCTGCGGAAAAGCACAGCAAACCAGCAAAGTGTAAATAAGTTCGGTCGTTCGAACATCATTGCCAACATTCGGTTTTCTCGAATTCGGCAAATCTTGATCGTGAATAGCCAGCCGGGCAGGTAAATTTTTTTTTTGATGGATTTTTCGTTGTTGCTGCTTTTATTGTTGGTGTTGTTGTTGTTGTTGTGATTTAGTTCGAAAACTCCCTAATAAGATTGTTTCCACCAGAAGCCTGCGTTGTCATCATCATCATCATCAAGAACAACATTGTTGTCGTTGTTGTTGTTTCAATGTAACCAGCAATAGCAGCAGTTAAAATTCCACATAATCAACGATATGTGGTCCCCTCTGTTTATCGTTGATAGGAGATTTTCTTAGGAAAAAAAAGTAAGTTGTCAATGTGAGTGTGTGTGTTGTTATTGTTGTGTTTGTGATTGAGAAAAAGTTATCCAAAATAACAATTGTTACAGGCGACACAGGTCTATCCATCTACCTTATTCTTCTTCTTGTTCTTCTTCGAACATATATTGTTGTTCCATTATATGTTCGGCTGTGTCTGCCTCGTTTTCTTATTTTAGATAATGATGATGATGATGATGATGACAATATCTTTCGCAGTATCCTTCTTCTTCTTTTGTGAGTGGAGGCTCAAAAAATATAATAACTTTGAATATAATGAAATGAGAGAGCGAAGTATTCGAGACGTGTCCTGAAATGTTTAACCCTCTTCAACCGGGTCTCCCGGATCGTGTGTGTGTGTGTGTGTGCGTGTCCGGCCAAGTTTCCAAATCCTGGTCCAAGACCATTTTTGATAATAAAATGATAAACCAATGATTTGGGTTTTTGGGCAAATTGCTCACATTCATTGAAACATTTATCTGTTGATTTTTCCCAAGAAATATAAATGCAGCTTTTTTTTGGTGGAAATTATTATTATTGACGCGGATTCTAGGATAATCTACTTTGCAGTATTTTTGTGTATCACACATTAGCATCAGGATCCAGGATAATGATCTCTTTATTTTTTTTTTAAAAAAAAACTTAGACTAATGGTGTGGGGCGTGTAGTATGTATGTTGTGTGTGAGAGAACATCATGTGTGCATTTTTTCTTTAGGTAATTTGATCAGTTTTCTGCTGTTGTTGTTGTTGTTGTTTAGTTACATTTATATTACAGGGCTTAATTGTTTAGTGTGTGTGTGTATCCTTCTCCTCCTCATATAGCGATACATTCCGGTAGTTATGTGTGTGTATGTGTGTGTGCGTGCGACGATATTTACATGATTTGTCGTTTACCAGATTTTTGTTTGCCCGGTTATTATTATTATTATTATTTGTTTGCTTCCCCTTCCTGTTGGTTCAATTTGGCATGATGCTCTTCGCCTAGTTCTCTTCGTATTTCCCTTTGTATATTCCCCAGGATCCTTGGAGCCAGCAGCCCTTGCATGACCGATATTAATTTTTTCTCGGTTGGTTGGTTGGTTCTTTGGAAAAAAAGATATAGGAACACACAAGCCAAGATGTTGGCCGTGTGGTACAGTATTCTGTGGTGGCGCCACTGTTTCATAACCGGCGCCCGAATGAGAAGAGAGCGCCAGAGATGCAGAAAGCCAAAGAGAATGTGTGTGTGGTGTGTGCGTGAGTTCTCACGAGAGTAATAGACGACTATCCTGTCCCGGCGTTACACACACACACACACACACACACACACTCTTGGTGATGGTGCGGCCGCATGTTCACGCATGTCTCTCTCGTCGATCTGTATGCATGACTCATTGAAACAATTTTTCTCTTCTCTTCTCTTCTCACCTCATTTGAATCTTGGAGCCATCTTGAACGCCCAGGGCGCATGGCAGCATTGTGGATTCTTGCCTTCTTTCTCCGGTCAGAACGCGATATCCAAGTTTTATTATTATTATTGGTGTTTGGATGTTTGAACACAGACAGAAAGGAAAAATAATAATTTTTCTCATTTTATGATCTTGTGTGCTCCTCGCTCACAAGCAACAAACAGTGACAATAACAAAAACAAATCCAGAAAAAAAAAATAAAGCGAATTATTCCGGTACACAATCACATGACATGAAGAGAGAGGTGGAGAGATGGTGGGGATAGCAAGCGGTGAGAGGGGGCGAGCGCGCGTAAAGAATGGCTGCTGCTGCTGCAGCAACAGCAACACGCAAGCGCATTTTGATCACGAGTTTTTTTCGCTTTCAAAGCCAAGCCACTCTGAATACACGAATGCGAGAAATAATTTTGTGATGAATTTTAAAAATCAGCGCATGCGTCGCCGATTTTTGGTGGTGGTGGTCGTCTTTGAAAATCCACCATTATTATATCCTCCTTATTATTGTTTGTTTGGCTTGTTTGCTTGTTGGTTTCTACAAGCGCTAGCAATGCTTGTTGGTGTGTGGGGGAGAAAAAGGAGACTCGCCCATGTTTTATGTGTTCGTCGTAGAGGTATTGTTGGAGGGAGAGGAGAGGATGAGCTGGTTGCATACCTGACACACCACAACACACACACACACTTTCCTTGTCTTGTGTGTGTGTTGGTGTGATTGTACATGTGTATTATCTCGATTCATTGTAATATTCCACTACCCTATGGTTGCCCCTCTTGGTTCGAGTGAAGAGACATCACCGGATCACGCACCCTCATCATCATCATCATCAGCAGCTGCAGCATCACCATCATCAGTAGTCTTATGCGGCACATAGTAACACAAATATACAAGCACACTGGTGTGACTGATTTTTCTATTGGTATTATTATTATTATTATTGGTATACTGTGTGTACGAGCAAGAAAGCGAAACAAAAAAAAATTACCAACACACACGCCACCGCCAACATCAAGTATCGTTATTGTGAGTGAGTGTGTGTCGTTTTTTTTTCATTACTTTGGATCATCATCATCATCATCATCATCATTGCTACTACTCAAACACCGCCACCATCCAGAAAAAAAAATTGTTTTTTGTCTCTGTCTGTCTGTCTGCCAGCCAGCCTGCCTGCCTGTTATTATTATTTCATGTTTTGTTGTTGTTATATATTTTAGATCATACTGTACTCTTCGTGTTGTCAACGGTAAGTTAGTTGTGCGTGTGTCAATTTTGGGTGGTATTCGTACGTTCTGTTTTTGTTTTAGCGCAATGAATTGATTTTATTGCGCCCTGGTTTTAAGTTTGTACCATTCGGTCCCTTTTGATTCTGTATTTGGTCCCGGAACCACCGAGATTCGATTGAGAGAACATAGAGAGAAAGGGGAGAGAGAGCGAGTGTGCGAGTGTACCAAGCGAGATCGGATGGCAGCCGCGCGGTGCTGATATTATTATTACTATTATTATTATTTTTGCCCAGACAAGATTCGTGTATTGTTGTTAAGTGGAAGCAGCAGCAGCAGTCAATGTCTGTGCAGTATGAGTGTGTGTGGTGCACATTGCAGCATGTTTCCTGCACTGGCACAAAATATTACAATGGGCTAAAGAGATAGAGGATACCCGAACCGAGGAAAAAAAGAGAGCGAATTAGAGTTTTAAGGTTCGAAAAGAAGAAGACGAAAAAGAAGATGATGAAGAAAAAGATACGAGTAAAACAAAAATTTTTTTTTTGGAAGGAAAAAATATAGATTCTGCGCGCGTGTTCTTGTCGCCGCCGCCGCCGCCATGATCATCGTTTCTTGTGCGCTCCTCTGCTCTCCTCTCTCTGTCCGTGTGATTGAGTGAGTGTGTTTCTTCCTTTTCTGTGCATTTTATTTTTCCATTGTTGCCAATGTGTGTGTGTGTTTGTGCATAATATCGAAGAGCGCACCACCACGCACACACACATACACTGGTTAGACGAGTGGCAGCCATTTTCCTCTCTTAGCCCAATCTCTTGCTTGCCTGCTTGCTTGCTTGATGGTGAAGAGAGTAAAAACTCAACTGCTGTTTATGTGCAAGTGAGTGTGGTGTGTGTGTGTTGATTTTTTTTTGGCCATTGCAATTGCTTGTATTTCTTTTGGTTGTTTTTTTTTCTATCTTCATTTCTACATATTCCCAGCACCATACACACCATACAAACACACACACGCACGCCACACACATCTCTCTGTCTATCTCTCTTTCATTCAACCTCTCACTATGTGTGTGCTCTCTCTCACTCTCGTTGTGTATGTATGAAATTTGTGTCTCATAATTTTTCTCTGTGTGTGTGTGTGTTGTTTTTCTTTCAATCAAATTTACCGACATTTTATATTTCTTTAATTTTTTTTTGCTTGATTCATTGTATTTGTTATATAATGTAATAATTGATAATTCATTTGTACATCACTCACTCATATATTCGTTCAAAACACATTTAGACAGTCAGTGATTTTGGGTTGTTTTCTCTCTCTCTCTATCTCTTTCTTTGTCCTAAGAATCACACACACGCTTTAAGTTAATGCCCATCTTTGTGTGTGTGTTTTTCAGAAAGGAAGCAAAATTAATTTTCTCGTGTGTATGTTTTTGCATGTTTTTTTCGGTTACCATCACTGTAGGTATTTGGTCTATTTCCATTAAATACTTTCGTTGGTGATGGTAATAGTCCCGGTGTAAAGCTTTTTTTTTACTAATAGTAGATAAGATATACGGGATTAGCTTAGTTAGCTTAGTTGCCGCCGGTGACCGGTGTGTTTGGACAAAGAAGAGACCAATTGAAAAACCCAGTTTAGTATCAGATTTGGTACAATTTCGGATGACCGGATAGGCCTTGGTTCCAAAGGATTAACCCATCCCACCACGCACACACACTCAGTATATTGATACGACGTGTCTCCCTCTCAATCGACCAGAGTGGTGGTGTTGCGCAGCCCGAAAATCGCCTCATTAGTAGATTACAATTTTTACATAGCCACACCAAAACGCATTGGTCGCTTTTTGTTTTTGTTG
>JAOZJS010000989.1:0-15731 GCA_025882695.1 Amerodectes protonotaria
GGGAAATGAAATTCATCAGTTCAATTGAATCAGAGCAAAGCGAGGGATTCCTAACCGTAACGCCTTCAAATATGGAATCAACTCTACAACAAGATTCCCGTATACAAATCAATCGACCACAAATCAAACATAGCGATGGTTCCTTTGGTATATTATTGCAGCTTTCGCATGGTTTTTGGTGATAAAACATGAACAATTGTTCGTAAACCGGGGGCAAACGAAGCAATTTGGGCTGCGAGGATATTACGCAACTTTCCTGTATCAAGCTCTGCGTGTAAGAGAGAAAATCCCATTAATCTCATTAAATTTAAAATTTAAGATCTAAAAAAAATCTAAATACCAAAGCTGCTATAGTGTTGGTCTGAATCAATTTATCCAATTCGTTGAACCAATTGGCCATCAAACCGGAAGGGTTGGTGGTAATCCAATTGATATAAGATTCGAAAAATCTATCATCCAATTCATTATCTTGGTCAGTATTGATTATTTTGGCCAAAGATGATGATGTACCGGAACCGGATGTTGATTGAATATTTACATTGGTATTCAACCCTAGATAATTGGCCAATGCTTGAAATTCATCCAAAACAAGACTATTATGTATAACTGGCAGTGTGGTTTGTTTGAACAACAGGTGGAAAATCATCGATGCTATACGCAAAAATGGCAGACAAGCTTTGGCCAATGATTCGATTATGAACCTCTTGGTGATGGGTTTTGAATTTTGCTAATGGGAAAAATCGACCAAAATATAGATTTCGATTCACACTTTGTGCCCGCACAATACTTACGATTTCAACGACACTTGAGCTTAATATGCCAACATAAAAAGTATTGAAGATGAAGCCCATGTAATCAAGATAGCTTCGAAATCTATCATCATCATTGTCATCATCAATTTTTGACTCGAAACGTTTTTTGATTTCCAACTTCTGCTCAAAACTCAACAAATATGTAAGCATAACTGTTGCTTGTATGAAATTCAGATTCAACAATGCTTGCACAATCGATAGGAAATAGGCTAACAGAAAACAGAGAATTGGAATGGATGAATTAATTCGAGTTTTGCCTGGTCAATTTTTCTTTCTGGTTACCTCTGTCAATATTGAACGGCAATGCATAAAGAAATTGCAACAATATTGCCGAAACATCTTTGATCAACAAAGGGACTTGTTTTTCGTACGGCATCATCAAAGATCCGGTTTCTTCAGAATCCACACCGGTTATCTGCGTCCATAGTTTCATATAGTACATGGGCAACACTAATTTTGCATTCAATGATAATGCATGAAATAGTGGTCCTACACAACAGAACAACAAAACATGAAATTAAAGACATGTCATCATTCTGGTTACACAAATACCAAGACATGAAGCGTTCTGATTCAACGGAAGCTTTTTGCGCCATAAAACAATATTATACTCTAAATTCGTTCTAGAAATGGATGATAAAAACAAAAACAACGATGGTGCACACGGATCAACGCGTATGTTCCGATATTGAGGTTCGGTGGCTTTCATCACATCTTCAATGGCCATGGATAAAACTTTCAAAAATTTCGAATCAGCTTCGGTAGTGTTGGCCAATTTAGCCTGATCACAATTGGACAGAAGACGAAGGATTTCCACCGCCACTCCATGTGGATCATTCTTTCTGGATTGCACTAATGGAAATTTGGGCGTAGTAGGAATTATCGGCAAAACCGAATTGGCCATCTTTCTGCACAACGGACACGAATATTCAATCAAATCATTGCCTATGGGAAAATGATCAACAAGTGCCAAGTTACATGAATACAATACAAACACAATGCAAACAAACATACTATCCCGATTTTGATAGACCGAAGAAAGATAAGATTGATAACAATCCATATGCATAAAATGGCCACAAGATTGTGCATGGACACCACCACACCAGCCAATATTGAATGAACTAAGCCATGAATCCAAAGCGAACGATGATTGAAGACGATCAACTTTAAGCTCAAAATAATGTGCGAATGTTTTGCGTTTTTTAAATTGTTCATATTCTTCATCGGTGATCGGTATGGATTTGAATCGATGCAACATTTCCGGTTGAAAACTTTCATTGGTAAACTCATCATACAATGTATGAGCAAATGTATTGTTCAATATGGACGATGATTGAAGCAGAACCACCTGTACAAATGGACGTTCAAGCGTGGACGATCCAACATCCATACAAATCACACACTGATAGCTTTTTGGTTGATATTTTTCTGACGATTCTCCTCCTCCTCCTCCTGCTTCCGTTGCTTGATTATCAGCGGTGGTCGATCCAGAACCGGATCCTGATCTGGATTTTTCCTTTTCACCACCACCACCATTGCCGGTATCAGTGTTTGTCGAGTCTGCAGTTTCTGTTGTTGTTTGAACATCGGCAAATTCCTCGAATGTACTTAGATTGTTTTTGATGAATTCTTTTTGTAGCAAACAAAATTTACTCATTATCTGCTGTTTTCGTTCCATTGCTTTACGCTTCTTCTCGGAACGTTGAATCTCTTCCAAATCTAAATCAGTCATGTTTACATCGTTCGCCGTGCTACTGGACGCTCCACTGGTATCGGTGGGTATTGGCGAAACAGACTTTATCCCCGGCCATATCGTTTGCCGGGTTTTGTCCACAAATTCGATCACCTTCTCCAATGCTTTGGTTTGATCCAATTCCAAATGCTGTGATTGGATTCTTTCGGCACAAACATAGATAAAACGTTTGAGTAGACATCCGATAAAATATGGCCCATCACCAACACGCATGGAAAAATCATATTTTTCCAGACTATTCACATCCGTTTTGAACGAGTCTCTTTTTTCGCTTAATTTCGAATGCAATTTCAACAATAACGTCAACATCGATTCATTCACATCCAATTGAAATTTGAATGGTTTAGTTTTAATGATCAATTTTTTCTCGCTTGGTTTTGAAGATGATGGTTGCGATTCCTGCGAACTAGAATCATCATTACTATCATTCAGATTGATTAGTTGGTCGAGATTTTTCGTATCTCTCATCATCGAATCGGATATTTCTTCATCATCAATGTAGAACTGAAGCATTGGGGCAAGATTTTCCGTATTGAATGGTACAATCATTGGTTGGCTTGAATTATCCTCATTGTCTGATTCCACAACATTTATCACATTTTCATCATCATCATTATCAATGGTTATGATTGGCCCTTCACCATTAAATTCATCAATATGATTGAACGGATTCAGATGATCATCGGGCATCAACGAATTGAATAGGCTGGCAATGATTTTAGCTTTGATACTATCATTATTTTTGCTCAACGACAGCTCGGTTTTTTGGATTGTTGTCATAAAATTAATGATAATATCATCGGTGGGATACCATGTTTTGAATTCAAATTCAGTGACAATTTTCACCACATTCCGATTCGCATCCAGATCAATATCGGACAATTTTTTTTGCTTTTTTCGGCAGGAAGCATTTTCACCAGCTCGTCCGGATTCAATCAATGTCATTTCAATTAGATGTATCACAATCGACATTAGATGTTGTGTTATGGACACACTGTCGTTCAATGATCGATATAGAACAGAAAAATAATATGCATGCAACGTTTTGCTACGCAACAAGTGACGCGGATCAATGAATTTATCATCCACAATGGCCGGCGGCAATCGGAACGGCGGCCAAGGAAGGCTATTCGAATCATATTTTCCTGATTGTCGTGCATAAACAGCGAAACGTTCCAATGATGCTTGAAATTCTCTACGTTGCCCATTTCGATACAGAACAAACAATGGATCATATTCATCTTGCCAAACATCGTTTTTGGGATAAAAATAACCTTGAACTAGACCGAGAAAAAACACAATGATTAAGGCGAATCCAGAACAAATATCAATAATGCACATACCCAGACTACCGCTAACCTCAACTTCCGGTGATTTATATTCGGCAACATCATTCAAAATTTCTATGAATGCATTGTTGTGCAAGAATCCACATTTATATGGCATCATATCATGTATTTGCGAATGTGTCTTATCCGAAACGGCCAACAATGCGACCATTTCTTTTCTGGTAACCTCGCTTGGCAACAGGCCCAGGTTAAGATGAACACCAACAATGGTGGCGAACAATCCGAATCCGTTTTCGAGGAAAACGATCAAACGATTTTTTTCCATTTCATTTGTTGGCAATGGTGTCACATTTAGATGTTCGTTTAGGCCATAAATACGAAAAAACATATCGACAAAATCATCGCAATCCAAATGGGTGGCCGTTTGCTGAACCAAAAACAAATCCGCATCAATGGTCGAATTACAGAAATTTGGTAGCATATAATTCAATGCCTGGGTTCTGATGTGTGGCCCGAAATTCAGCCACATGTTGGCCATTATCTGATATGAACAGATTATTGTTTGCAATGGATGTGCCATGATACTGATCAATTCATCTGAACTTTTCGGCAACAATTGTTCAAGTGGAACATTTTGCACTGTTACCGCATGATTCAAAAACACTGAATAATAACGATGTAACGGAAGATGAAATGTACACCGTTCAACATCGATGTGTTTCGTTTCAAACGATATCGATTTAAGCCAATGTCCCAACCATTTCAATGAATGTTTCAGGAAATTCTCAACTATTCGTTGGGATTCTTCATCTTTGGTCAGATGCGAAATTAATGTCCACATTTGTGAGCTGACGAGCTCCAATTCTGCCAGGAATGAAGATTTAAAATTTTGATTCGTATCATCAGCTTTGGTCGAGCGTAGATTCAAATTCATCGCCTGAAATGATAGGGTAAATTCGAACCAAATATCGATCAATTGATCATCCTGTAAAAACAACATTGCAATTTGTCGGTGGGTAAACAGATTATTCAGGTCGCTGATTAGCGGCCAAAATCGATGAAATCGTAATATTGGATGATCACAGCTGACAACATAATGTGTTATTTGTTGTTGATTTTCGGTATCACTAGGGAATCCTAAATTAGAATTCAGCTTCAAAATGCCCGGGAAATTTTTCTTATTGCCACTGATGGCAAATTTCAACGATAAAATTATTATATGCAATAGACCAGATTTTTCCGACAATTCTTTGGCCAAGTTTTCATTGCTAAACAGTTGCACACTGATGTGAACAACAGCGTTGGCCAATTTATTATGATAAATATCTTTTTCGGCCATCTTACTGAAACGATCAATCGGATACATAATCAGCATTGCGATACGGAAATAATGCTTAACAAAACATTCGGCAAAATGAGTCTGAAATCATTTTAAATTCATTTAAATGATAATTATTGGACAGCAAAACATTAACAAATAAATACCTTGTATTGGTCGTTGGGAAGCATTTTCAACAAAAAAGTCACCAAATTCGAAGGAAATTCATTGTAAATTGTCCAAAAAATAATCTCATCCAAATAAGTTCGATGTTTCAATGGTGATTTGAATGATTCAATGTTTTTTATTAAATCTTCATCCGCTATTTCGGCGCCATCCAGATCGGGCAATACTGATGATAATTCAATCTCTTTAACAGCTTTTGAATAATTCTCTTTTAACATTTTGAAATTGAGATATTTTTGATATGATAAAACATCCTCTCGGTTCGAAGCTTTAGAAAGAGAAATAATATTTTTTTAAAGAAATTTGCTGCACAACAATCATGTGGAAATTATGTCTTACTTTTAAAACTGGATTTATAATATTCTGGATCGATCAATGATTCACACATGATGGTTTGCATCAAAGTACCCAGTTCGGATAAATAGATCAATGAATGATTGACCAAAGCATTGGCTTTTCTATTGTCTACAAACGAACAAAAAAAAATCGTGCCAGAGATTATGTTGTTTTTTTGTTTGTTTTGTTTTGAAACGCTACTTACCAACAAAATCACTTTCTCGAAGGTAAAGTACCAAATAATGAAACAATCTTGGTATCATTTCCTTAGCAATACATAATAGACTATTTGGTGGAATTTTTTCAATCGTATCACCATCGTTGATTTTTGGTCGATGTTTACAACAAAATCCATCGGATTTCATCACAAACGAATCACCACAATCGCAGGCACCGCCAGCTGGTGATCGGAACATATTGAAATCGTGCCCCTTATGGTTACCATTCAGGAAACAATCAGCACACAATGACATGCACAATGAAATGGCACAAGTCCGGCAACGATAAGCAACAAAATTGTCGGTCCATACCAAAGCACACTTTGAAGTGGTATCATATTGCTTTACTGTTTCCAGGGGGTTTTACAGCAACATGCAGCGAAGATAAATTTGATTAAATAAATTATTCTAATCGAAACTAACCTAAATAACCTATTTTTATCAACAAATCAAAAAAAATTCCTTACCATCTTTGGCAAAATTGCTGGGCAACCGTCGTCCACCGATCAAATATTTAACCCATTCGACCAGTTCTTCAGGGGTGTAATTTTGTCGAAAATCAAACAAATGATCGATAACCTGATTGATTCGTCGATGATCATGATCATCAATATGTTTTTCCAACAATCGTGGCTCATCCAACGGATTATTAGCAGATGAATCTTGATCATAGCAACCAGCTGATACGTATTGGCAAACAAAATGTTTACCTTTATTCAACAATGAATCGATGTCTTTTTTGTACATTGTTCTTATGTGCAATTTGCTTCAGGACAAAGTCATTTTTCAATGCTTGATTAATTTAAGTTGGTTAGATCGAATTGGTGATGTAAATAATAATAATAACAACAATCATAGATCTTGACGAAAAACCTTTTTGGAACTAAAAACAAATGGAATCCACCAATGGTAAAATTGATGATGATGAACAAACAGACAAACAGGAAAATTTAAAAACAAAAAAAAATGGGAAACACCACCAAAAAAAACAGAGAAAACAAAAACAATCACATTGGAACTTTTTGCAGTTGTGTGATGGTCACTCTTGTGTTTCTGTTTCTGCGGTCTGCTTGTTCAAAGTGCGTTGTTTTTGGTCGATTTTTTTTGGTCATTCCATTTTCACACAACACTCCTCCAATTACAATGTGGGTGGAAATAGTCGCTTGATTTTTTTTGAATTTTTTTTCTCGTTGATTTCCAATTCCGTCTATCGTTGCTTATTTTTAATGCAGCTTTCGGATGCAATGTTAAGATTGTTAATGTTAAGATTTTAATCATAATTAAAAACGTGGTTCAAATTCGAGGTACAAAAAAAGATTAAATTAGATCAGTGTATGATACAAAATGTAAATTTCGGGGAATATTCTTAAGATGATACTACAAAAAAATTACGGGAATATTCTCGTAAGAATTCGAATTCGAATTCGAATTCGAATTTTTTTGGAATCAGCAATATTGCAATAAGCTTGGCCAGCATTGGATTTTTGTTTTGAAATTGTGAAAAAAATGATAATTCGGAAAATGAAAATAATCAAATCAAATTGTTTCTAAGCAGCGGCAGCAGCAAAATCAACCAAACCGGATTCACCGGAATCGGAATCAGAATCAGCATTGTTCAATGATTTTCCCTGCTTCGATTCTGGTGCCTTCTGGATAGTCTTCACTCCGCTTGAAGGCAAACTTTGCAAGTTGGCCGCTAAACCCGCTAGACTAACGTTCCGAAATTGTTGCAGTTGTGGTTTGAAATTCGATTCTTGTCTTGTTTCATCCTGGATCGAATCGATGTTGGACATCGATTTGTCCGCATGTGCCACAATGGTCCGCACCTCCTCCAAAACTGGCTTGATTTCCTGTGTTACATGACGATATGGTTGTATGATTTCCCGCAATTCCTGTATGATCGGTTTGTACACTTCATGCGATATCAATTGTGCCGGTTCCTCGGACCTGGTATGCTGCGGTTCCTGTCGCATCGATGGCATATGAACCTGGCGGAACATCAATGGGCCCGAAGCTGAACGAAATACGAACTGTACCGGAGCTGTGATGGCGTCCACTTCAACCACCTGTGGCTGCTGAGCTTCATATTGATTGGCGTATGAAATCAATTCAACGAATCGTTTGCTTTGTACGGCTGCAGCAACCGATGGTGTCAAAGATCTTGTGTTCGTTGTTATTGTGGTGGGGATTGGATCTTGTTGAACGGAAGTAATTTTCGGTCGTATCCGGTACAGATCATTGTTGTTGTTAACATTATTATCAACAATATTGTCCGGAATGATCATCGGTCGTGGCTGGTCAATGCTGCTTCTTGATGGTTGTTGTGGTGCATCAAATTGTTGAAACTTGTTCACGACTTTGTTGTTGTTGTTGTTGTTGTTCACATTGGACACATACGCTTGTACTGGATTCGGTTTGACGGCCATCAATGTCTGGTATCCATTGTATTGTTTGGTACCATATTCCAAATCAGCATTGGCTTCCAAGCACATCACCACAGCCATCAGGATCAATGTCCGGATCGATGTCATTGTGTCAATTATGATCGACGGTATTATTCGGCGATTTTCGGTACGCGCTCCAAAATGATGATGATCACAATGGTCAGCCAAACAATTTATAGTTGTTTTGGTTGTTGCTGTTGTTTCATCCAAGTGAAATGGAAATGGAATTTTTACAGCCACAACCTCTAACCTATGACCCACCCTCGCGGATGGCAACAAGTGGCCTTCTCTCCATCATCATCATCATCATCATCATCATCAAGTTCTAGCAAGTATGAACTTTGCCCTTTGAACAAAGAGAATTGGGCTAGATCCATCCATCCAATCCCAACGAATCGTGGCCAGAATGTCGAACGAGCAATTAGCTTTAGCCCGAAATATAAAATAGAAGCTAAAACGATGCTTCTAAAAGAAGACCACTTTCGCCCATCTGGGAAGAGTCCATTTTTTCCAATTTCGGTTCGAGGTCATACGTACGGTCATAGGTTGTATAACACACACACACACACACCTGTTATACAACTTGCCCTTAGGTCAGGGGACATGAGCTTTTACCTCACAACAACAGCTCACATTAACCTGACTTTAACTTTCGCTTTCAACTTGTTATTTTAATTGTTTGATTATCATTTCACAGAAAAAAAAATCAAGAAGATTATTTTGATGTCAGGATGCTTTCAGAATGAAATGGAATGAAATGAAATGAAAAG
Source organism: Amerodectes protonotaria (assembly GCA_025882695.1). Classification (NCBI taxonomy): domain Eukaryota; kingdom Metazoa; phylum Arthropoda; class Arachnida; order Sarcoptiformes; family Proctophyllodidae; genus Amerodectes; species Amerodectes protonotaria. Next base: position 9,130 of record JAOZJS010000989.1, read on the forward strand.
GACAAGGTCAGTTAAAAGAGGATGCGTCCATCGATGCTTCTTCTTGTTTCGGGTCTTCAATTTGACCAAGGTTGATGTCAAAATTTCGCCTATAAAAGGTGGCCAATCAGTCTCTCTCAGGCATTCGATTCTGAATAACAACAAGAACTCGCTGTTCATTTGTCCATCTCGTCGCTGCTCGAACAAGAATCATGAAGCTCGTACGTGGTTCTCGTAAACTTTGCTTGTTGATTTCCGGTTTTTGATATTAATTTTTTTGATTTCAGATTTTGTTGCTGACCATTTCTTCGTTGGCGATATCATCGTCTTCCGCTTTGTTTCTCAAAGCCAAACTTGCATCCGGATTGATCGGCGGCGTGAAAGCTCCCGCGGTGGTCACGCAAATCCGACAAGTACAACCGGTACAAACCATTCAGGCTATCCAACCGATCCAACCAATCCAAGTGGTGCGAACCATCCAGCAGCAGCCAATCCAGACTATCGGTGAAGTACAAGTACCAGTGGTTAGCAGCAGAGATGTTCAAGTTATGCCTGTTCCGGTGGAACCATCCATTCCCCGAACACAGGTGGTATCGGTGGAGCCAAGCGGTCAAGCCGTACATTTGGTGTTCAAATCGCAGAGTAGCCCGTTGTCGGTTCAACAGCAACATATTCCAAGCGAACGAACCTATTATGAAGCTACACGGTCCGAGGAGCCGCCGCACGTCCTCAGGCATGAAGTATTCAAACCGGTGGTCCAGGAACTACGCGAAACCATCCAACCATACCGACAGATCACCCAGGAAATCAAGCCAGTTTTGGAAAAGGTGAACGTTTTGGTGCCCAGAGCTCAGCCAGTGATCAGCAGCTCGCAACCATCCATCTCGTCTCAGGTGCAACCAATCCAGCCACCACCAGTGGAACAGCCAAGATACCTACCATTACCGCAGGTTGTTTCCAGCGCGTTTGCACAAGTCATACCAGCACGACCGGCACAAGTTTGGTCATCGCAGCAACAAGGAGTGGCAGCAGTTCCTGTTCAGGTTCAATTTCCACAATATCCAATACAACAACAGCAATTTCCGGTTCCGGTGGTTCCGGGCCAAGTATTTCAATTTAGAGAACAGCGACCAATTTTGAATGTTCCCGTGGAACAACAACAACAACAACAACAACAAGTACAACAAGTGCAACAAGCACCAATTTTTGATGAACCACAACAACAAGCTGAAGAAGGTTTTGATTGAATCCTTGAACTTCGATTATGATTTCGATTGAAAACAATAATCCAATTTCACATTGAATTACATTTCTCCCTAATATTTTTCCAATTTTTTTGATGCTTGGAACATTCCAAGAACTAGTAACTTTTGTCTTCATTTTTTTTTTGGTCCAATAAAATTTCCAAACGCTACACAAATTTTAAGCTTCGATTTCGAATCTTTAGGAAAATTTCCAAGCATTGCGCATGCGCGAGTGTGCCCAGCCCATCTGGCTTATGAGCCTGTCTTTGGTTGAGCCACTGTCGGCTAGGTACAACCCAGCACTTCATTGTGCTTATAGTGCTGTAGGAGGAGGAGGCGGAGCCAATGCCTTTGCCTTTCCCAATCCCCCTTCACCGCACACTTGGTTCAGACTTGGTTCACAGCTTTGATGGGCTGACCTTGATTTTTTTTGAAAGAACGAAAAACAAACAAACAAACAAGTTATCGCATCAGCCAAAAGAGAGAGGAGAGAAGGAGGGAGGAGGGAACTCCGAGATCTGAGATGATGAGAACTTTTATAAAAATAATAAAAATAAAATAAAAAATAAAAATTAGGTCAAGGTGAGCTCCATTCACCCTCCACCTCTCCATGGTCGGGGGTCAAAGGTGAATTGAAGACTTGATTCTTGATCCACATCCCTTGATCAATCTGATCGATCGTTTTCATCCCGAACAACCAAATCTGGTGTCCTTCAAGGTTCTACGAACACAGGTTGTCTTTTATTGTGTTTAAGTGTGGCAATTTTTGGCCCAGAAAAGCATAATATACATAACCTACAACACACACATGTAACATGAATCTGAAAGCCTGAAAAAATGCTAAAAGCCTACGAAATTCTGATAATGGTTTTGGCTGCTGTTGTTGTTGTTATTGATTGTTATTAGGACTTTGATTTTAATCTTTATTATTATGATTCTCTCCTGGTTTTGGCCTAAAATCGTTGTTGCACTATAAAACACCAAAAAATAAAAATAAAATAAAATCATGCAAATGGCAATGTGTGACAATGGTAATGGTCTCTTGCTGTATCTGGATTTGGCTTTTCAACAACGAAAACAGCTAAAGAAATTGGCAGCAAACAAGCCAAAAAAAAGCTGAAACACTTTATTCGTTTTGGTGGCTAGACAGCTTGAGATCTGCTGAAGATATATTTTTTCTGGCTACTAAGCTGTGTGTTTGTCAAACATAACTTTGGATTTCTATTGACCATTGGCCAGTGGTCGAGGGTTTTTTTCTTGGTTGACCATTCAATTTAGAAAGGATTAGTTGAAGAGCGAGCGAGAGAGAGAGAGCGAGAGACAAATGTGGAAACTGCAACAGGTAAAACAAACAGGTACACACAATTGGTAAATGATAAAAATCAATCTGGTGATCACCTGTGGTCACCTGCTAATGTTGTTGTTGTACCTGCTTGTATTTAAATGACTTGTTGTGACAAATTAACTTCGATCAAGTATTTGAATGTATTAGTTAGTTATTTTGAATAATGTTTGTGTGTGTTAATCATATAATTCAGTGATTTAGTGATTTGGATTGTGCATGTGTGTGTGTGTCCATTGTGATGAGCATGGCTTCAAGAACATTCTTATTGTTGTTGTTCTGGTTGTTGTTGATTTCAATGGTCCATGGCCAACAATAGATTTTAGCCAAAGATTTCACCAACCACTAATCGTCTTTCAATATTCACATTCTATTCACTGGACATTGCTGGACAATAGAGAGCTTCGAGCTTGGCTGTGTTCCAGAGTTGGTGGTTGGAAATCATTTTCGAATGGTTGTATCATTCGATTGTCGGACAACAACCACCACCATTTACCTCACTGGAACTGTACGCGTGTATCTGTGTGTTTTGCGAGTGTTTGTGAGCTTGTCTTTGGTTCCAGAATCGTTCCAAAAAATGTCAAAATTACTAACATTATTAAATTCAATCAAATTATGGCTGGTGCTAAGCCAATTTTTGACCATATTCATCAACCAATCATGTTGGTGTGTTTATATTTATGGGCTGGTTTTGCATAATCCGATACCGGATGATCTTGGCTTGAAACAACCACAACAGCAACCACATCATCATTCTATTTCTTCGTCGTCGTCGTCGTCTTCGTTCAAATATGAAAATGATCCACTACAACAACAACAACAACATTCGAAACAAAACAATGCTTTGAACAATGTTCCAGAACCATTGCGGATACGTTGTAAACAAGATTCCGATTGTATCGATGATGATGGCCCCGACAATGAACAGCTGATGTATTGTGACCAACATTATGGTTATTGTGATTATTTCCGTCAGATTGGTGAACTTTGCCGTTACGATAGCCAATGCGATAATGGCCTGATATGTATGTTTGGCCGATGCGAGAAACCGTTCAAACCGGGCCAGAGAGGTGCACGTTGCGGGGATTCGACGGAATGTGGCCCAGGATTGTGCTGCGCTCGGCAACATGGTGAACGGATTTGTAAGCCAAAGCTGAAACATGGCCAACAATGTTTTGTTCCGTTGGGCGGACTGGATTATAGCCTCAATGAACTTTGTCCTTGTGATCAAGGTTTGGAATGTCGAACCATGGTGTTGACGACCAAAGGAAAAAGTCTTAAAAAGTAAGTTTGGATCTTTGCATTTAATGAATGATTTTTGCGGTTTCTAAAACAACCTGTATTTTATCAATTGCAGAAAAAGAAAAAATGATAACGTCCCGAGATGTTCGCTGACCACCATCATTGATGATGATCATCGCCCGCCAAATGATCATTCAACAAGTAGTTCTGGTGTTGCTGCTGCTGCTGCGCCTTCACCGCCGCAAACGCCATCTAGTGACGAACTAGTATAAATTGTTTGAAATTCGAATTTAAAAAAAAACGTTCGAATTCGAATTTTAAGGACATTCGAACTTTTGAACTTCCGAATTTTAAGAACATTCGAACTTTAAGAACATTCGAACTTTCGAATTTTAATCGAACGAACGATGCTGATCGGTGCAAATCACAGCAAACACATCGTGGAGATGATGACTTTCTTGTACATATTTTTTGAAATTCTGTAAATATGAATTATGTAGCCGTGTGTGTGTGGCGCCCATTTACAAAAAAAATTCTCTTGTAAATATATAATTCTACTAAAAAAATGGAACAACCGAAAATCCCTGTTTTCAAGTTTGTGAATAAATTTTTATTCCAATTATCATCTTAACATTACGGAACCAAAAAAATAAAAATCAACAATTTTTCCTCGAAGATCTTCAGGGCTATGCCCTTATCAATCCTTTGGTAAATTGATCTTACAATCTTATTGAAAACTAACCCCTGAAAACAACCTAGAATGCTTTTATACAAAAACGAGACATGAAAATTTACAATGATGATGACAATGATTCAGGGGCAATAAATTATGAGTAATGCTGTGGCTGATACAAAAGTTTAACCTCAAGTCATCAATGTTATCGTCTTTCACAAATCATATTTTGAACTCAAGTCATCAAATATTTCGCATTTTTTTAGTATATAAGGCCTCTTGGTTTTTTTTGTGAAAATTCATTCTGCATTCAGCGTTCAGGCACGACGGTAGTATTGGTCCGCCGCGCTGGCAACGTCCAAGTTGAAGGCGATGATGATATCGGTGCTTTCTCATTTTGAAAAACACTCCTATTGGCTTAGATGGCCCAAGAAAAAAAATTTTGATTTTTTTGTACTTTGAAAGTACTTTACTTGTATACTTGCAGTGTATGAATTGTACTTTTTTAAATTTGTTCATAATGATTTTGGCGCCTAAAATCAAATCCATCTGAATCGCAGTATAATATTCTATATTGCTAATGTATGATGATAGTTTGAATTTTTGTGCTTCTCATTCTTCAAAATACTCAAATTGGCTTAGATGGACGAAGAAAAAAAATTTTTGATTTTTTTGCACTAGGCGCCAAAATTATCATGAACAAATTTAAAAAAGTACAATTCATACAATGCAAGTATACAAGTAAAGTACTTTCAAGGTACAAAAAAAATCCAAATTTTTTTCTTGGGCCATCCAAGCCGATTCGATTCATCCCACCCAGGTTTACCCCATCAATGTTTTAAGTTTGATGATAATTTGAACTGAAGATCCTGCCGAGAATATTTTTATATTTAGAACACCACTTTTTTTTGTTCTGTTCGTTCATTTTTTTTCGTTCGTTTTTGGTCAATGCAATCAGTGAGTATCCGCTATGTGATGGTCCGCTATATATATACAGTCTAAATCAGGCCCATGTGTCACCATATACACAGTGTTGTTGGTGTGTGTGTGTGCATCTTTTGGAATGTGTGTGCGCGCGCGTGTGTGTGTGTGTGTGTGAATAATCTGGATCATTTGAACCAGCCAGCCCGTTAGTTTCCTCAGTCCCGTTACCGTTTGTGTGTGTGTGTGTGTGTGTGTGTATGATGATATATCCAAAAAATTTGGATTTGTGTGCCATATTTACGTCACCGGTGACGTTATCTTGACCGCCAATACACCACCACCACCACCGCCGCCAGAACCATTTGTGAGAGAATGTATGTTGATTTTGAAAGTTGTATGTATGGTTGGGTGTTCCAACACCACCATCACCAATAACAATGATGATGATAATAATAATAATAACTATAACTAACCGTTATAACTAAAAGTTATAATAACAACGAAACAAGCAGAAAATCTTGTTGGGAACCTACAGCTAGCCCGAACAAAGCAAAAAAATTGTATATCTATCTTTAGACATACGAGACCAGAAGACGACCCCCAGACAGATGAAACTATTTTTGAACGAAAAAAAATCATCATCATCATCATCATCAGGCACGCATAATCACACACCACCAACACACACACTTGGCGCCGGAACCAACTTTTGGATCCGACCAATAATAATATTGATGATAATGATAATGATATTCCTATAATAACAATATATATAGGCGAATAATATTATATCACACCCACACATACACACCCACACGTACAATTAAAAAATTAAAATAATTTCATGAAAATTTTTTTCGAAATGAAAATCTTGAAACCAATTCCAGGAGGATCCACGAGGATCCAGGAGGAGTAGTTTGTTTTGGGGTGTGTGTTGCGATCATGTTGTTGTTTTACAAAAAAAAGATGACCTTTTGGTTTAAAGCTGGAAAAAGCATAATCAAAACCAAAGATTTGAAATGGAAACACACACATTTATTTACCGAGAATAAAGTAAAGTAGAAAAAAAATCAACATGGAAATCTATTTTAACCTTTTCACTGCGCAATAAAATGAGCCTTGCGAATATACTCGTGTAGAGCAGTCTGATGAAGTTAGATGATGGCAAACTCGCTTGAGTTTGTTCGTGTTTAGTTGG
>JAOZJS010000990.1:0-15719 GCA_025882695.1 Amerodectes protonotaria
TTGATGCTATCTTTCTGGTATGTGCGGATGCTTGTGGTGTTTTGCTCCTTGTGGATCTTGAAGCGTGTAAGTATGTGTGTGTGTACAATGTCGCTCATCAATGATGCATTTCGGTGGCCATAAGCATCGTTCGTGTGTAATCGTTGCAAAACTAAGCATCAGCAGAACCGAGCAGAACCGAATATCTAAACAAACAAGCATGGATACAATGTTTCAAACACATTTTGTGTTGTTGAATCAAAAGAACCGAGAAAATCTCTCGCTTTTCCTCTGGTTCCATTGATGAAAGCATTTTGTCAAGAATGTTTCGAAAGACATTGCTCAAACCTAGTAGACAAATAGAAAGAGCTTTGGATAAAGAGAGAAATGGACGCGACATGGGACCAGGAAAAAAATATGCTCGGGTATATGCGTGTGTTAGCGCCAAAAAGCGAACCAAAATGCATGAATAGTGAATGGTATAGCTACTGTTGTTGGTATTTAGCCAAGGATATTATCGTTATGCTGTCCAGGATAATAACTGTTTGGTTCTGGTAAATGGTATTTGATTACAAAACAAACATTCAAACATTATTCCTCTCTTTTGACCTCTCTCGCTCTCGGTCTTGGATCTTGGACTGTCCGATGTTTGGTGTGACTTCAGGCTTATGGTGAAAACACACGGACAATAAATACAACAAACAAATGTAGACCATCATCAACACAGTAGCGGTGGTGACCTAACAGCAAAGATTTTCGAAAACAGTACCGTAACTAACCTTGGTCTGCTGTGCGACGGGCAAGAAAGAGAGTGAGGTGATTACCGAGACCAAACAGCTTCAATGTGGTCGAAAAAAAAACAGATGTGAGAAGGATTCTTGGTAAAAATCAATCAATCAATCAATCGAATGGTTTGAAGGAGAATCAATAAATTACGAAGAATAATCAAAGATGATTATGATTGTGGGCCGCACACACGGATACCGATGCCAAAGAGAGAGAACATGAAGGATACAGAACAGATTTAGAAGGGATCATCAAACAGGTTCACACAAATATGCACACACACACACAACACAACACATCCACGAAAACCCTCGTCTTCAAAACGGGATTGACTTTTATGATTTTTCTTCCTTCTTCCTTTTTCTTATTATTTTGGATTATAATCTTGGTTGGGTTGGTATTGTCACCTGCCGTGCTCAAGGGGTTAACCCAACGATGGTATAATAATTATAATTATTATAGAGAAAAGCACTAAATATCACAAAAACACTGGCACACACACACGCGCGCGCGATTCGTTGAGATTTGATTCAGGGGATAGAAAATCGGATTTAAGGAATCAGAAAGAAAGGATGCACGCACACAAATACACACAACACAAACAAGCACTAAAATCCGATGTCTTCTTTGGCTTCAGATTTCTGATTTACGACATTGATCAAAGATGATGCGAGCTAAGCGGCGGCTGCTGCTGCTGGTGATATCATGTTGTGGTGTGGAACATAGGGGTTAATGCTGCTCTTAAGATGATCTGGGATTCTTTCTTTTATTTTCTGTTTCGGTTTTTGGCCACGGTAATCTTGGCTAAAGATTATGAGTCAAACATAGAAGAATGAGCGAAAAGCGATTCCAGCAATCTTTGCGACGACACGAAAAGTGCTGATAATCTGGTTTGGGACCAAAAAAAAATTAAGGACATGATTTTTCTTTCAGGCGGGTCGAAATCAAAAACAACAAGAATAAAAGCAAAGCGACATGTTTGTATTCTGAACCATATATTTAGAATATAACTAGTTGATATTCGATATCCAGCCCAAAACCAAAAGACAAACACGATGACAGTTATTTGATATTTTTGGCGCGTACAAAAATTCAAATCTGTACAGGCAAAACTGATGCTGTCAACTAGCTCAACGCGCATCTGATTGAGAGACTGCACGAGACTTTTTTTGAATTTTAAAAGCTCAATCATTTAATAATGATAGAGGTTTTGGTAGCTCCCCAACCAACAAACGGAAACTAAAAGTTAGGTTAGGCTGTGTGTGTGTGGATGTTTTGGGAGAAAGCAAGCAAGTTTCTCCCAAACCAAAAAAATACTTGGTCGCCCACAATCAAATCAGAAGCCAACGCGTATAGCAAGAAGCCAGCCAGCCAGCCAGCTGCAATCTATTTGGTGGATGTCCAGCAGAAAAATCTGCCACTGTTGCCAATGGTGGAAACAGTGGAAGTATGCTGTCTCAAGTCACGTTTGGTCATCCAGATGGATAATGCATCGTAGAACAGCATCAAAAACATTGGTTCCTATTTTTTTTGTTTTTCGGGCCAATTATTGGACCGATAAAAATTGGTCCCAAACAACAACAACAACAACGGAAAATGAAATCACAATTGGCACCAAATTTAGAGCCGGTGTGTGTGTGAGGATGTGTGATGCAGGGCGACAAGCAAGATTCCAATTTAGAAAGAGAGAAAAGATTCTTCTTCTTCTTCTTCTTCTTGGAATCAAGTTCCTCTCAACCATCCATCCATCCATCCTACTGATTCTGGGAGTTGAAAACATTCGTTTTATTTATTTTTTTTTGTATTTTGATAATTGTCGAATTGCTTATTGTGCTTCACTGGGCGCTTGGATCCTTGTGAAGAAGCGAACTTTTGGCGAACGAACGAAAATCCTTGGAGAATTTTCGACACCCAAAAGAATACAAACAATTGGGAAAAGTAAAAGTTTCTTCAATAATAACTAACTAAAACTAAGTGAACCATCTTATGTTGTTGTTCAATGATAGTAGTGATGTTACTTAGTATCTATCGTTTTTGTCCTTGCTGTTGTGTTGTTGTTGTTCCTGAAACATGTCAAACAATGGGGACAACGCACATACACACAGACACACAAATAAGGGGGTGGAGGAAGCCAAAACTCCATCCGAGGGACCTAGGGTGTGCAAATGACCGATTATTGGTGAGGCTGAGAAGGCCAACGCACACATACACATATTGAAGTGACAGGTCACTCACTTTAGATGGAGAGAGAATCACTTTGTTCTTATTCTTAAATCAAAATCTAATTCTAATACACTTTCTCCTGGTCGGGGTTCTGGTCGTACAGTTGATGAAGGGCGCAAATAGCCTACCAATTTACACACACACTTCGCATGATGCGCGACCAGTAAATGGTGGAATAAATTTTTTTTTGGTTCCAAAAGGAACCTAATTGTAGAGTTGATATTTGGTTTGGACCAAGAAAAAAATAGCTGTTGGTGTTGTTGCTATCGTTGATTTTGGAATACAAACAACTAAAAAAAAATATAAAGAATCGACTGAGCCAAGCCTGAGCTTTTGACACGGAACAACCGAATAAAGAGTGAAGGAAACAAACACACACACAGGAAATCTGGACCGGAGACAGCTGGCTTTTGGGGAGAGAATCCAACAGCAAAAGATTTTTGGATTCAATTTCAACACACGAATTCAATTACAACAACCAGAGGCACCGAGACAAAATCAAAATGACCAACGATCGACAATCCAGGAAGACAATATTATAAGAAGAATAAGAATACAAAACAAACCAATGTGACAATGATAAGAAGATCCAACACACGATGACACAAGGGGCGCAAAAATCGTTTTATTCGGGATTCTTGGCTTCAGAAACAATTATAAATAATTCCGACAATCCGGAAGACACTTGAAATGACACACAGAGAATCGATAGTATCGAGATTTTTTCAAACAACCGGAAATGAGGGGCGCATCACTAGCATGTATCATCCGGATCGATATCAAAGAACACAGCAAGCTAACAAATTCTATCAATTCAAATGTCGATGGCGACAAGGTAGAAGAACAACTGTTTAAACCACCAGCACACGATGATTTCAAAAATACCACAAACACCGAACAACAAGAGACGCGCGGACACAGGATATACGTCCTTCCACGGCGAAGTAAGCCGACCGAATGGCATCAACAGAGAGCTGAATCTCTTAGCACCACACACACACACCAATAGACAAACAGACTCTCCGCGCGCGCGAACATAGTGGCATTGGATCCAAACGAATCCCAAATAACACAATACCAATGCCACTGCTTTGATGTTCTGTTTTATTTTCGCACTTTTTTTTCAATGGTTGCTGCAGTCGACTCCTCCTCACCGCCACATTCTTGGCTGAATCAATCTTTCTAAGGGTTTTGAGCGCGAAGCAAGTCGGATCGGCGAACCAGCCGAACGAAGAAAAAAAACTGGTCCGAGAGTTGTTCTCCCTTGGTGGTGGTAATGGACAGAGGTGTAAGGAGATTTTTTTTTGCCCGACTCTTCTCTCTCGCGGAGAAATAACATTCTTTCTTACATGCTGGCTGGTTACCACTACAACAACGACGACGACCATGTTTCCCGAATTCAAAGTTTTTCGGAAATAATAATCCCGGAATGTCAGCATTTGTTGTTTTTATATTTTCATTACCGACAGAAAACCGGAAACAATTTTCAGCAACAACTAGAAAAAATGATCTGATTGATTTTGGCCAAGCTATACAGATTCGGAAATCTTCGGAAATCTTGTGCCTCTAAAGAAAATCCATCAATCAAAGTTTTGTAGGGCGTTCCCGTAGGACGAATGATTCTCCCATTCTGGATTCTGAATTCTGGATTGAAATGGAAGGTATCCCCCACCGCCAGGAAAAGCGGAGAAAAAAGGAAACGACCACCACACAACCAACCAACCAACCACACACACACAGAACAAATCTAAATCCAATGATTCTGAACACTAATGATTGTTTTAACTGCTGCCCCTACAACAGCAGTGGTCTTTGATTTCTCAGGCACTTTATTCGGCGCGAGCAATAATCGATTGATTGGATTGGTAACCCCTCTCAATCTCAGACCCCTTCAACAACATCACAACCGTTCAATTTCCGTTTGTTCAATAGACTAGAACCAAATAGAGGAAAAGTCAGCGAGAGAGAGAGAGAGTGAAGCATGGCACGCCAAATACAAGTTTTTATGATTATTAATTGTTCGTTGTCCACCGACAATTCGGTTCACCAAATTTTGACCACTCTCTCTCTCTCTCTCTCCTCTCCTAGCTTCAATTCGGTTTGGTCTGTCAATCGTTTGGGTTTAAGTCCATTCGGGTCCATCATCATCATCTCCTTGGTTTCTTTTCATGGTGGTAATTTGACCAAAAGTCAAGTATTGAAAATTTGGCGGGTAGGACACATAAGACCCTGACCCCTCCATCCTGATCCTGTGTGTGTGTGTGCTAATAAATTTGTTGGCTAATACGAAACGATTATAAACGATTATTATATATACACACAGACACACACAGACAATTGTGATTTATTATATTGGCACATTGGATCCCCCCCTTGCCAGAATTCCACCAGCAGCAGCATTCGATTTTCACGTGTCTGTATGTGTGTGGCGGATTATAATCCCGATAATAATGCAATGAAATGCCGATTATGTAATTCGAAAAAAAAAGAAAATACAGAAAAGCGGCACACAGCCCCCTCTCTCTCGCTCTTGTTGTTCGAATAATTCTCATTGTGTCAACACTGTCGGTCGCGGTGGTGATGGTGGTCGTCGATCTTTTCACCACACCGGAGTGATCGGCAGTGAATGTGGCGTCCAAACCGTTAATTAATTTGCTCCATAAATATCTCTTCTAGATGGTGGTTGTCTACGGCTCTTTGGTTAATTGTTGTCATCGTTGGCGTGACTTTGGGTCGCTTGGTCGGTCGGTCGGTTCCATTCTGCCTTTGATTCTATCTCTACAATATCTGTTATTCTCTTAAAGTCATTGTAACTGCACGAAGAACCATCATATTGGCACATAATCAATTAATAAAAGAAGAGGAAATCTCACTGCCATTGCCATTCGGTATACTGTTTCGGATGGTTCAAATGACCTCGGCCATTCCGATAATCGTTTGGCCACCAATTGCAAAATTACAGTACAGACAAGCGGAAAAGAAAATTTCGTTCAACAACGATGACCAACCACCACCACGACCATGCAATTTGAGAGCCAAATTTAATTGATTACATTTAGGGTCTCTGCTGAACTCCATTCCTTTTTCATTCGATCATTTGTTCCAGTAGCCACAAGGCCAACAACGAATGAATCCCCTTTGCCCTTTCCACTCTTTTTCTCTCTGTTCAAGATACAAAAATATAACAAATCGACATTGGACTTTCAAAAATATCCAGTCCATTAGTATTGGAGAGTCAATGTGTTGGCAGCAAATATCCACTTCGGGCCAAAGGAAATAAAAGTCAATTTTTTTCTACAGTTTCGGTTTTACTTTTTCGTTATGCTTTCAATCTTGAATGTCATGCATGGTGATGATGGCTACGATGACCACTCTTGAGCACAATTTCCAATGAAAAGATATAGATTCATATTGGCAAAACTTATCTACCAAAACATTCTCCCACATCACAAGAGTGAAGGAAAACTAATCGAATATCTCCGAAGCTCGGTGGACACACACACACACACGGACACATTCGGACCGAAAAAAAAATAATATTTGATATTATTATCACACAGATGTAATACACTTCTGTTTCATCTTAGCCGACCACCGTGGCCATCTCTTGAAGCCAGATAAGCTTGCGAGAGAGAGAGGGAGCGCGCGAGAGGGCAAGCGAGAATACTTCGAGAAACCAAGATGATAACGGGAATGGTCAGCAGGAGAAACGAAAAACGAACGAAAAGATGATGGAGATGAAAAAGTTTTTTTACAGAATCCACCAACAGAACTAAAGAAACCTAGACAAATTGAATTATTATCATTCATTATTATAAGTTTCTTCCAGAACTATAGATCTTTGTGTTTAAGATCTATTCTATAGATTTTGAACCATTTCCTTCCAGTAAACAATAATAATAATAATGGTTATGCAATATAAAACCAACATCGCCATCACCATCATCATCATCATCATCATTATTACCATTAGCAACAAAGTAGCAACATTGTTTCAAAGATAGTACCAGAAAAGATGGGAATTATGCTACACATTTTCAGCACATTGAAAGGTTCACTCTATAGAAAAGTGCCACGGCCCTCGATGTGGGTCGTGTGGTTTTTCAATGCACAGCCTGTCTTTGTGTGTGTGTGGCGGCTTGATGATGTTTTAGTTATTAGCTTATTGGAGGATTGAAATTCATAACTTCATTATGATCATTAGCTCAAGACTATAAACCTAAAGCCTTCATAAGAAACGAATACTAAAAAGAAACAGAGGACCTTGTAAATTGTTTCAAGTATAATGATCATGATCATGGTGGCGGTGGTGGTTGTGGTGAAAATTGATCAGGGATGGCCATTGTTGATGGTCAACAATCAGCTTGTCCAGAACACCAACACGGCTATTATTGTTACAAATTGAATGTAAATTTTTCCAGGGCCCACGACTAGATCCAGAAGGACTGGTACATTTGATTGTATGGCAAGAGAAGCCATCGACCCTGCAGATTGAATATGATCGAGACGTGCTAATACAGCATAACTGCAGAATTGTCTTGCGTACCAGATTTGATTGAATGGATTTGGCACCCAAATTGATAGCGGTGTTTTGGCCGCATCAGCTTCTCTTCTTCCCGTGTAGCATCCAGGGATGAATTTTAATTTCATAAATGGACTTTGAAACAGAACTACCACAACAACAACAACAACAGCAACAGCGATCATTTCCAAAAAGTTTCAGGCTTATGTTTGCGGAAGAAAATCCAACCAAAAAATAACATTGATGTTTAATGTTCTCAATCATTAATCGCATACACCAGATCTATAAAACTGGTGGTGTTTGTGATGCATCTAAGTGTGTTCTGGAACAGCAAGAAAACCCAGAATATAATAAATCGATGCGTTTGAAGGAAAAAGAACAGTGAAATTAGCATTTTCCCATTTTTTTTCACCACAACGATGCTACATTATCATCATTTTTTTTTTGTTTGTCGGAACGCTGGTTGCCGTTGTTAGTGGACCGTACCAACACTTGTACAATGTATCGTTTTACGTGATGAACATCCTTCCTTTTTCTAGCATGTTTGTTGTTCAATGACGGGTTCAGATTCCATCATTTTTTCCGTTCGGTCGGCCCTCATCCATAAGACAAATGGATGGGACGGAGAGGAAGCGCCCACCAAAATATACAATCTTTTAATAACGCATAGTACTGCTGCTGGTGGCAGTGGTGGTGGTGGTGGTCATATTCGTGAAACACAATATTTGTTCGATTTCAACGATGACCAAGGGATGTACCATTTGGTTCGCACCAAATAAGAATAATATGCCAATGTACATTAGCTAAAATTGATAAGTATAATATTCGAAATATAAAAAAATGAATGGCTTTTTTGGTATCTCCAGAATTTCAAATTTTGGCGGGAACCAAAATTCAAAAGCTCATAATTGAATTAAGGTTTTTAATCCGACCGAAACTAACGAAAAAACACCCAACAATCCTTGATGGTCAGTGTCCATTGGTCAAATTTGGCGATCATTGGGTGGAAATAGATTGCAGCTCTTTTGTCTGGCTACTATTTCCACCTTCTCGGTATCATTTCCTCATTTGCCCCTCAAAGTGTCCTACTTTGCCGAATATCCATGATTTCCCAAAAGATAGAAGATCTTTGTTGGTTGGTTCGGTACACCTCAGCGCTCGTCTGATTGATTGATTTTCATTCCAGCTCAGACTTTTCAATCCTCTCTCTCTTTCTATCTCTCTCTTTGATACAAAAATATTTATCACATAAGTACCATTTAGAGTGTTGGGCACGATTCAGGGGGGAATCTCTATTTCTTTTTTCATTATTAGCAAAGAAGAATCAAGGCGAAAAATAAGAGATTTCAGGAAAGAGGATGGAATTTAATTTACAAATCTTCAAACAGCACACACACACAACGAAACATATAGAGGGGTTTTTGTGTCGTTGAAGCTTTAGGTTGCCTCTGGTTGAACATGGTTGGCTGATGATGACGAAGACGACGACGATCATTATTCGGAAGCCTCATCACCATCATTGTCAGCCAGTTAGGCAACGTTTTTCAAGCATAATTATAGAATAGGGAAAGCATTGAAAGCATCCAATAAGCTAGGCAACAATGAATGTCTCCATCCATGGTTGAGTGATACTGTCTGTGTCTGTGTCTGTGGATATGTTGCCAGGGTTTCTTCTTCAACCATTGTTGTTGTCGTGTATCGGGAAGCTACCGTGCTGTGTGTGTGTGTGTGTGCCTGCATTAACTACACTTCATAACAATATTGCCACTGTCTTACTATTTGTGTGTTCCTTTCCAAGATTCTTCTTCTTCTTGTTCTTAGGCTGTGATCTATGTTTATCCTTTCATCATCATCATCAACGACAAATCATAATCATTTCCCAGTGAAATAGTAATAATCTAAAGAATTCAATTTGATGTAAAAACTCGAGAGCACTTTTGGATCCATCCATCCCAGCCATCCAGTTTGAATGACATGGACAATATTAAATGGATGAAGTATGTGTGTGTGTGTGCATCCTCGACAGCTAGCCAGCCAGCTAGCCAAACAACAACAAACAGTAGCTCTAGGTTGGAAAAACTTTCGCGCCAGATTGGTCCCGAAACACAATCGCAATATAAAATGATTGAATGATGATGATGATTTGAATGAATCGTTGCGTTTCACAGAAAAAAAATAATAGCAGTAATGATGATTTGAAAGCTTCGGATCATGTCTCTCTCTCTCTCTCTTTTGCACCAAAGCTTTCGTTTGTGTGCCATCTCCTATCCTGTTTGTCTATTCACATTTGACAGAACTGGATCACCAACGTTTGTTTGGATCACCGACCGAGAGACAGAGAAAATTAGTCTCAATGAAAGATGGACAGAATGAAAGAGAGAGAGCGAGGACAAGACAGCACGAATCGCGCGTAATGCGTGTACACCATGATTTGTCCATGTTCTGCTCTTGTTTAATCAATACAATAGAAAGTTTCTGGGCGATACAGAATCGCTAATATGGAACATGGACGAGAAAATCACATTGATTACACAATCGGAAAATGTAAAAAAAAATATTCGAATAAGCAAGCAAGCAAGAAGCAGCCAACAATTCAACCAGATAATACTGACATATGTTGCCCACAACATACATCATTGTTTCTCTCTCTCGCTTCTTTTTTCTTCATTTTGTTTGATTCAATTCATTCAGGAATCCTCCGTCCGGTTGGTTAGTTAGTCTGGTTCATTGGGTACACAAATGCTACTGGAAGCTCACAGGATTCATTCGAATAATAATAATAATAATAAATCCCCTGGCTAACATACAACCCAACAAAATTGATGGAAATGAAGTTTTTCGCTGCTTCTGCTGTTGTTGTTTTTGTTGTTGGAACCGTGTTTGTTGCACGGGATACTGTCCTGGTTTTTCTTGCACCCCAGAATCCGTTGCAAGAAATGAATTTAGCAAAGTTTAGAATAGCAAATAAAAACAATGGAAACAAAGCATGACATTGTTCTGTAGTTAGATCGGTAATTGAGCAATTAGTTAATTATGTAATTGTCTTGCTTGTCGGAATTCTCTCATTTGATGATTGTCAAGTTTGAGATATGCATGAACCTGGTTAAGGTTTGTGTTTGTGAATTTTTTGTTCCCGTACGACGATAATGGACATAATCAACGTTCCCAAACCCTACAATTTATCACAACCTGTGAAACGCTCACACACAAACACACACACATTGTGTCAACTTCCTGAGAATTGCTACAAATGATCAAATCAATCAATTGCTTGGGAGTAGGAAGTACGAATAATGATACAGAAAACAAGATAAATAGACCAGGTTGTCCAGTTTATCTTGTCTTCACGAATCTGCAGTGCGTGTGTGTGTGTGTGAATCAAGAGCAGTTAAATAACATGTTATGACAATTATCAAATGATTATGTAATGGAATTGCTATAGTGACTGGTTCTGAAATCTTGGTTAAAAACTGTTGTCCGACAGTGGCTGTCCATCAAGACGGACAGTTTTGTTGGTCAACTGGCCAATGTCATCGACAAAGTTCCATAGTTTGTTAGCCTAATGATAGCCGTCGTTGTTGTTGTTGTCCCATTAGCATAGATAAGTTTTGGCCATCTTGTTTCGTTTTCGGTAGGACTTTGTTCGTCATCCCGAACATGGTGGTCCAGAGCCAAAAACAAAACAACAGCATAAAGATTAGAGTCAGGAGAAAACAAGAACAAAAGATAGCTGAAAGAATCGAGAATTCATTTGTCCAGTTTGTCGAAGCTTTGTTATACATTATGTGGCGCCTAATTACTATAATAGAGAGATCCAAGGAATGATACAACGAGAAACGACAATAACGATAATAATGAAAACAATGATGATGGCCAGAAAGAATATCCTAGACAAATTGTTTCGATAATTAGACCCATAACGAGGCTACATAACGGCCTGTATCCAATGTTTGATGACTTTGAGAACCACCAGAGGAAAAAAATTACAAGAAATAAAACAAATTGAACAAATAGTATATCATACACGATTTGGAAATTATCCATACAGATTTAATGTATCACGGAATAGATTGAACCAAAACCAATAACAATTCTCATACTCCCAAATCGAAACACAATGCTGCTGGTTTTGTTGCACATTTTGCAATTTCGGATTCTGAGAATCCTTGATGGACCAAGAATTCGGTCCGAATCATTTAACGAACACATTCCAGAGATGAAGAGATGAATTGCAATTCTAATGGACACCACATTCCGAAGGGAAGCAGCCCCAACGGTTCCATGGAAATGGATAGGACCCAAAAAAAATTTGATGAAAAAAAAACGTTTCAGGATTCTCGAAAGCTTTCTTTCTGACCGTAGTCGCGACCAAAAGCGAATATATTCCAGAAACAAATGGAGAATAAATTCAGTGAAATTTTCAAGTGGCTTGCTTCACCACCAGAAAAGGTTCTGCCAAAATCAAAAGACCAAGATAATTGAATCTAGGCCCCACTGGAAACTTGAAACCATCGACATGGATAAGAACTGGGTCGAATCCAAAAACTGACCGCCAGATTTTCAAATGCTAGTGAGGGCCCAGTGAAAATGAGCTAAAACCGATTTTGTAATCAACTGTGCAATGAAGAATCACCATCATCATTCACCAGTCCAACAGGGACCAACAAGAGCCACACGAATGGACAGACACAATCAACAAGAACAAGAACAACAACGACGACGAGGGCTAAAAACCAGAGGCAAAAATTTCTAGGGCCCATCGTTGAACGGAAAAGGGGTCATATAATCACATGACATGTTGGTGTTGGTGGTGGTGTAGTTGATCGATTGATCTCAAGGCCTTAATGATAACTAGCTACAACAACAGGGACAACATAAACTAGGGTTGTGATCGTTGCAGAGAGAATGTATGGACCGAATGTCGCGGACAGTTTAGATCGCCACCATTCTTCTCATCTTCCTCTCTCGCTCTCTCTCTCTTGTTGGTTCGATCAAAATGAGAAATTTTAATTGAACTAGACGTTTGGAAAAAAAGGATTATAGAATGGTAGACACTCTATTTCAAAGATTTTCGGTTTTTCAACCAAATCTAAACAAACAAACAAACCCATAAATACGGACACACAGACACAAATCAACCATCCCGGCCAACACTTAAAGAGTTTGGCAGCTATGTACGCGCGAGCTTTTTCTTCGCGAGCTTTTCAAGCAAAAACCTCACGTACTTTTCGGTAATCTGGGTCTCCCGCATGTGAAGGTGATCGCCGAAAAAAGATAGATCCAACAAACAAATGAACAACAAAACAACAGATATAAAGGGACAACACACATCGGGGCAGCCTAAAATGGCTAACTCAAACAAGAGACGAAGGATTATAAATCCAATAGCCGAAATGGTATTGTGTGTTGTTTGTGTATTGGCCGAATCGAGAACGGCGGTGACTACGACGACGACGACGACGATGGTCTTAGTCTGCAACACAAAAAATTACCTTTTTCGGTTCTAATCATCAGAGAGTCTTTGCAATCCTTCAAAGATTGAGAAGATTGATTTCTGATCTGCGGCGACATAAATACGACACGATGATGATAAAGCTCACGGGGGATACCTATACGACCGAAGAACAAGCGTTTGACGGAACGAAACAACAAACGCAAAAATCTCCTCTCTTTTTTTATTATTATTCCAGATCTAAGATTTTTTTTTAAAGATTTTGTTTGTTTGAAGAATTTAATCCGCCTTTAGTGAATAAGGCATGCGTGTTATTTGGCGTTGATGGTGGTGGTGTTCTTCAGCTCTCTGGCCGAATGGCAGTCAATCAAACACGGCTGCAATCGACCATCGAAAACATTGCGGATCGAATATTGGTGTCCAAGGCCTGGAAAGACCAGATGCTCGACAAAGACAATGAGACACCGGTTCATCGGATCCGATGAATAAGAGGAAATATCAAATGGAACTGGATTACCGGTGGAGGAGACCAAGAAGAAGAGGAAGAAGATTGAATTGGTTGGCCATAGAATCGACAATACGCCGGGTATTATGATCATGATTATTATTATTATTATCGAGTCGAGATCCGAAGATATAACCAACCAGTGTTGTTATGAATACTAATCTGGTCTCTGGTTGTCCCTTGTTCCACTAACGGAGCAACAATTGCTGGATTGCTTTCGTTGGAACGATACAAACATTGATACAAACAAATAAACAAACAGGCTAAACAATACTGATATCGATATTGGTCGGTCGGTCGACCGGTCTGTGGTGTAGGCCATTTGATGAGGCCCGAGCATTTTTGGACAACAATGGGGTTTTGCTCTTTTTTTTGCATTGATCCTGTGTGAATGTCACAGCTATTAGCAACATTGGAACACGCCTAGGTTAATCCACTGTTTTTCCTCCTAAACACACACACATAGACATTGGTCTGTATGTCTTACAACAGGGCCACACCATTCTGATCTAATGGTGAGACCAAATGTTTGGTCAACCAACCAACCAACCAGAGCTCGGGTAAACAATGGTTTTTGGATATGCTATGTGTTAGCATCATGGCAATAAAAATCTTTAATGCTTGGAACAAACGTGGACCAACATAAACACACATACACACACACACACCGACACACGGTCAATGGCTTAGAAGAGATCACCGGATCCAGCCATGATCCGCAAACATACATTGGCTAAAGAGACCCCATCGGAAATTCGTTATGGAACCAACGAGAAAAACTGAGAACAAAAGTGAGAGACACGATAGTATTTGGTCCAAGTTTTTGGTTACCAAACTTAGTTGAACGACGATTAAAAACCCCAGAAACCGACCGTCGTTGTGTGTGCGTGTGTATGCGTTGGTCATAAAAACGTTCGGTAAAATGTTCTTTTTCGGACAATAACCAGAGTTATATGTGTACTTAATATTGGGTTTAGCTTTAACAAGACTAGTGAAAGTGTATTTGGTATTATGCAATATTATTGTCCTATGGTGGATCCAATATAAAAATATATGGGTTCCAAGATGAGTCATAAAAGTTAACCAAGCAAATAAATGTTGATGAAAGAGGCAGAGAGAGAGAGAGAGAAAGTGGAAAATTGTCGGCAACCAGCAAACTAGGGATCCAGATCGTAAAGAATATGGTCTCTCAATAGGTAGTCGTGCTCCTTCCTTCTCTACCACCCTCCTAACCGTACGGTGGTTGAGGTTTTTTTTTGGATGAATCCAAGATTAATCTAGCGAATAAAAAAAAATATCTAAAGCAAATCATTTTAGGAAATGCCCAATTGCAGCTCGGTATTCTTAGAATTCTAATTCTAATGGAAACAAAAAACCAAAAATCTAACAAAAGTCAATTTCAATGTGCATTCAAGACGGTGCAAATTTAAAAATAATTTTTTCGTTGCGCACACACACACGATGACCCAGAAAAGTTAGTCGAATAATTCAGAATTTCATCCCTAAAACCATTGAAAAAATGTTATGTTCGTATGTGTGTGCGGGTGTGCATTGGAGCCCATCAACGGTGCCGCCAATCTTTTCGGCAATCTTCATTCAATCAATAGTTTTATGATTATTCGGCCCGAAAATGCCGACCATCGAGGATGCTGAAATGTATGGATTTTTTGTTTTGTTTCCAATGATAATATCGCCTCTGCAGAAGCGCAATCCTGCTTGGCCAAAATGGCATTTTATTTCTCCCTCTCTCACTCTCCCAGTGTGTTTGACCAATAAAAAAACTATGGACATTGCATGAAGATGAAACGAAAATGGTAATAAATATTTTCGAAGACAAAGGCGAAAAAAAAACAAGAGGAGAAATAACGGTAAGTTTGAATCTGATCATAATTATATCATTATTGTTTTTGATCAATCAATATGCAAGCATAAGAAAAAGCCCAAACGAAATTCACAAAAAAAGAAAGAAAGAAAAAATCCAGACACATGCATTTGTGCAAATTTCAAATGTTCTTTTATCCGTGTCAGGGAAGATGGGTAGACATGCTTAGGAGAACACACATACAGGCACACAAAAACCAAATATGAAGCTTTCAATTCGCCAAAAGGATTCAACAAATGCCGCAACAACAATAATAATAATAACCAACAAACGAACAATTATCATGGAAAAATCATTTTGAACCATCCCGAAGCTGATTTTTCTTGCGATAGAACACACACACAAAAAAGAACGACTTAAAAACTAAGAC